>BLSH010170691.1:1317848-1332981 GCA_018402905.1 Glandirana rugosa
CCAAATCATGGTGGCCAGTATGGGTGAAGATATTCAGCAATGGTCAAGGAATCCTGGGTGAGCAAGCCTATTCTCTGAATACTTAAGGCTAGGTTCACACTACTGCAACACGATTTTGACATTTTTTTTCTGTGCCATTATGTAGTGACTTTGCATAATCTATGGGGCCTAATCACTGTGTAAGTTGCACCAAAGTAGCATAGGAGCCTTTTTCAAAATTGCACCACGCTGAGTTGCATTGGGAACAGGTACTATTGAAAACAGTGGGGGAGATTTATTAAAAGTGGAGCATGTAAAATCTGGTGTAGCTCTGCATAGAAACCAATCGGCTTCTAGGTTTTATTGTCAAATCTTAATTGAACAAGCTGAAGTTAGAAGCTGATTGGCTACCATGCACAGCTACACTAGATTGAGTGTTCCAGTTTCAGTAACTCTCCCCCATAGTGTTTTCCCTTCTCATGTAAGTTTGTGACTCAAATCACTTCAGAAGTCGAGCTAGGGTGAACCAGCACTAAGTCATTTCTTTTCTTTTAAGGTGATACTAAACCACCTGACATGACATAATCGGCATGTCATTTTTTTGGGGGGGGTGACCGTGGATCCTGTTTTCACAGGATCCCAGGTCCACTTCCTCCCCTGGTGCCGAGGAGCCTGATGGAAGTTCACCTTGCCTCCCTCCCACCCGGCGATCTTCTGGGACACGTCACAGGTCCCAGAAGATACGCTGAGCCATTCACAAGCTGCAGCACGACTCGCGCATGCGCAGTGAGCGCCTGGCTTTGAAGCCAAAGCTGGGTGCCCACACCTGTGATGCCGGCACCACCGAGGGGAGGGGGGAGATGAGCAAGCCGTCAGGTGGCTGCATCGCTGGATCGAGGGACAGGTCAGTGGCCGATTGTTAAGTCAGCAGCTACACTTTTGGTAGCTGGTGACTTTTAACAGGGTGGAACTCCGCTTTAAGTGCCGGTTCACACAGGGATGATTAGGTCGCCTGACAAGTTGCGCTCAATGCAGTACAATGGAACCGTTCTAATAGGAGCGATTCAAGTTGCTCCAACTTAGAAAGAAGTTCCTGTACTTTTATGGGGCGACTTCAGAGTGACTTGCCTTGACTTCTATACAGGAGTCGTTTGCAAGCCACACTGAAGTCGCGCTGTTGCGTCGACTTTGGAGCTGACCCTGTGTGAACTGGCACTAAATTGTAAAAATAACTAAAAAAAACAAAAAACACTGACACTGTCCACCCCCCCCCCAAAAAAAAATAAATAAATTGTACAATTAAAAAAAATACTGACTCATCAATGCCACCTATCAGTGCCCATCAGTGCTGCATATTAGTGCCATTGTCACATGACATTAGACATTAAAAAAAGAATCTGTATCGGCGAGTACTTGGGAAAGAAAGTATCAGTACTTGTACTCTGTCTTAAAGTGGTATCGGTGCAACCCTAGAGCGCATGTGCCAGTGACATCACCGGCCGTATCTAAAGTAAATATCTACTAAATGGTGCAAGTTTAGGAGAGATTTGCTGTACCTATATGTAAGCCTTAGGCCTCATTTACACTGCTGCTGGTAAACAGACGTTTTTGAGGCATTTGGGCATATTTTTCAGTTGCCCCTGAACTCTCCTCTGTTATCTTATCAGTACATTTACACAGGGTCGTTTAAGGTCGTTTCCAAGCAGTTGAGTTTAAAGGCTTTTTTTGGAACGCAAAAGAATGGGTTCAGACGCCAGTTCAGAGGCATTTGAAATGCCAAACAGCTTGTAAACGCACCTAAACGCGGTAACTCGCATCTAGAACCATTTTGTTTTACAGGCATTTCCATTCTCCGTTCTGTGAGGGGGGGCATGCCAGATCTACTGATCCCTGTCACTGGGATCAGTTAGATCTGTCATGCCCCTGCCAACCCCGCCCCCTCACAGTTAGAACACACCCAGGGAACACTTTTAACCCCTTCATTGGTCCCAAAAACGTGTCAAAACCGTCCGACATGTCCGCTGCAATATCGCAGTCCAGCTAAAAATCGCAGATCACCGCCATTACCAGTAAAAAAAAAAAATTAAAAAAATAAAAACGCCATAAACCAAATGTCCATAGTTTGTAGTCGCGTTAACTTTTGCGCAACCCAATCAATATATGCCAATTGCGATTTTTTTTTTTTTTTTTTTTTACCAAAAATATGTAAAATGATATATATCGGCCTAAACTGATAAATTTTGTCTTTTTTATTTTTGGACATTTATTATAGCAAAAAGTAAAAAATATTATTGTATTTTCAAAATCGTCGCTCTTTATTCGTTTATAGCGGGGAAAAAAAACGCAGAGGGGATCAAATACCGCCAAAAGAATGCTCTATTTGTGGGGAAAAAGGACGCCAATTTTGTTTGGGTACAACGTTGCACGACCGCGCAATTGTCATTCAAAGAACGACAGCGCTGAAAGCAGAAAATTGGTCCGGGCAGGAGGGGGGTTTAAATGCCCAGTAAGGAAGTGGTTAAAAAACGCTCCTAGACTCAAAACGCCGCTAAACGCGGCATGCAAAACGCGGTAAAATGGCAGTTTTAGACATCGGCTTCTAGCTGTCAAAAAAAAAATCGTTCAGGGGAGGTTGATATAGCATCCCGTGTAAATGGAGCCTTATTATAGACTTACCCATAGGCAGAAATCAAGGGAGTTTATACTCACTTTATTGAAGGAATTAACTGTGTAACAATATAAGGATACACTGTACAAAATTTGAAATATTCTTACAATAGAAGAAAAACAAATCCAAGCCCGTTGTGTGAGATCCATTAATATTTGATTAGTGGACACTGAATTGTCAATACAAGTTATCTAGACTGTACATTATTTTGTTATTACAAGGTGTTGTCTGGTGTTACATTGTGTTAAGTGTAACTGTGCGTAGTGGGAGAAGTTATTTAAAAGGTTTATAATGAAGTGGTGAAAATGGTTGCTAAAAAGAGCAGGGGTAGGTATAGCCAAGTAAAGTATAGCCAAAGTTTTTTTTTGTTTTTTTTTTTTGTTTTTTTTTGGTTTTTTTTGGTCTTGTTTCTCTTTTGGGTCACAGGAGTGCACTTGTGCTGTCCTGTGATCCAGAATAAAAATCAGCCGCTACTGACCCTGGAAGGATCTTCACCATATTGATGGAATCTACCTGGTTGCCTGATCGGCAGCTGGCTCAACCTGTCATTGCACCACTGTGAGCGTGAGCAAGTCGCTACCGCCTCCTTCCCGGCCCAGCACACTGGTGAGCACTGCATGGCCAGTCGCTGCTCTCCGCTCAGAGCGGACTGAGAACTGGGCAGTAAGCAGTCATTAGATTACTCACTTCTGGGGACAGCTGCAGCATCGAGGTGAATATGTATGTACGGTATGTTTTTTCCGGTTTCCAACTTCTCCTTTAATGAAGGGATATGGATAGGAAGTGATGGTAAATACTATCTAATATAATATATATTAATCTATTTTGTGTTTACTGTACACTTTTTTTTTTTTTTTAAACTAGCCAGCCACAGCTACCAATTGCAGCTTTCCAGAGTCAAGTATAGCATCCCTTTTCTTTAGGAAGTCCCCGTTGATAAAGAATAAATGCAACAAACATTTTCTTGTGTGATCCCCATGAGGAGCCCTACTGATACGCAGCCAATGTAAGTGGCCTCTTGTGGAAGAGGATCTCAGCTTCAGGTTATGTAGAGTTCCCAGCAATGGTTGTGTTCACTGGAGGGAAAGATGATACGCCGCGTCTTTCTCATGTCAACACACCTCTGTGAGTCACTATTGTCCCAGGACGTGGTGGGGGCAGTGCAGTCTGCATAGGCTCACATGCACAGGGCTGACTTATGAAAAATGCAACAAGGAATGCACAAGAAGTAGAATTTTCAGCCCTAACGGCTAGATATGGAATATGTTTTTACTTTTTACAATGCCAGATGAACTCTGAAGGTGGTTGCCCTCCAGCTTTGTATGTAGCTTCTGACTATATAGTGCAAACATTTTATGCAGTGTTTTTCATACTATACATTTGCATCAGTCCTGCTTACAATGTAAGGGTCTGTTGTTCACGCTATGTGCAGTTACTTGCATTTTTTTCCCCCCTCATGCAAAAACGCAGGTAACTGCAATGGCACCTGGAAAACAATAGTTCAAACCGGTTATTATATTGCAATGGAACAAACATAAGCATGTGTAAAAGTGCATAAGCACAACACGCCTTTTACAAAAAAAATCTTTGCATAAAAATGCATGGAAACACGCACACAACAATGTGCTGAAATGCAGTTTGACTGCAGGTTCATTTTTATGTGCATTGTAGTGTGAATGGGCCCTAAGGACCCTAGCTCACATGCCTACATACACATACTATAGGGCCCTTTCACACGGTTTGGACTCTGTAATGTGCATTTGCCTGTTCAGCAGGGGATCTCTCCACTAATCCCTGCTGAACAGGTGGATGACAGGTCCGTGTCCACTCCACTTCGCTATGCAGAATGGACACTGCACCGCTGTTCTTAGAGGAAGTAAACGCTGCCTCTTCTTCCTTTTTTTTTTTTTTTCTTTTTCTTTTTGCTGATCTGCAAAGTAAAGCCATAATGTGCTAGTATATGAAACTTATTTCCAAACCAAGCCCTCGTCACCGTGGGAGGCCGCATCCATCTTTGCCCGTCTTCCTTCCTTGTCTGCGGACTCTGGCTGTGTGACTGGCTGGAGCCGTGTGACGTCATTCCTGCACATGTGCGCGGGAGCCGCCAGCCACGGCACATGGCTTTGAAGAAACTGCACTGGTGGCCGTTCCTACAGAGCACATGCACTGGTGACGTCATTGGCAGTGTATACAGTAAATATCTCCTAAACGGTGCAAGTTTAGGAGATATTTACGGTACCTATAGGTAGGCCTATAATAAGACTTACCTACAAGTACAAACAATACATTGAAGTTTACTTCCTCTTTAATGGGGTGGTCGGATGGTAACGGACTGGTTGCCCCTTTTCCATCCGACTATCATCCGATCCGCCTGATGGATGGGGAATGGATTCCCTCCGTCTGTTTTTGGCAGACAGGATCTGATTGGATGCCAGCGGGTGTCAGTGGACACATGTCCGCTGATATCGGCTGCTCCATAGAGAACAGCGGCTGGTCCGATAAGGTCCTGATCTGACCGCCCGTGTAAAATCAGCCTTAGACAGGAGCCAATTAACCTACCAGCATGTCTTTGGAGTTTGGGAGGAAGCCGGAGTACCCGGATGAAACCCACATAGGCAAAGGGAGTCCATGTAAACTCCATCCCTATTGTGTCTTTGTTGAGATTCGTGGACATTTTTGTATCAAATTGAAAAAAGGGTAAGAAAGTTCTGTGATGCAAGGAAAGGAGGCATTAAAGTATAACTAAATGCAAAACTTATTTTTAGTTTTGCATCTAGTGGAGAGGGATTAGACTACCTATCAGTTTTTATTGCTTTCTGTGCCCTCATTAGGGAGATTCACCCTCTCTATTTGTCCTGTTTACCATTATCATTGAAATTAAAAGTAAAAGAAAATCCCATTTTTTGGACTGTCCCCAGCAAAGTAATAGAGAGGAAATCTTCCAATGGGGACTCTAGTTGACCTGGGGGTCCTCAAGGAATTCCCTTATTTTGCAGGGATTTCCTCTCACTTCCTGTTTGGCCATAGGACAGGAAGTGAACGGAAATCTCCCCAATGGGACACAGCTGGTGGAGAAAAATCTGACAGGGGTTCTAACCCTCCCTTACTCTATCCAAAATTAAATAAAGATTTGCCTATAGTTCTACTTTAAACCTTGGTAGGCAGAGCTTTGCCTTCCAGTGAGGGAGTCTTTCCCCTCAGCTGCTCTGGAGATATGAGGAACTAATAGGTTATAACATTTCACTGAAATTTCTCAATAAGCAAAGAATTACCAATGGGTGACTTTTTTGTATGGTGATCAGCGCTACATTTACATTAGGTTTTATTTTGCCCAGTTATTACACCTGTGTGTACTTTGTGGTTGATGTTCAGCTCAGCATTGTTCTGTACTGTGTGTCCATTGTAACCATCAGTAATGAAAGTTAAATCCAAGTATTAATGAATGTTTTATTGAATTCTTTATAAGGTGTGCAGATTGTTTTTTTTATCTTATCCGTATTTATTGTGTGCTTGAGTCCCGAATGAAAACTGGAGCAAAAAAAAAAAAAGATGAGCAAATGTGGAGTTGCTAATGATTGCTTGCGATAATCGGATGTAAATGGTCTGAAGATGAAAGTGAATTTTTTTGGCATGGATGGGATGTGCTTTATGTTTTTCTATACATGACGTCTGTTGGCAGCAGATTTATGATAACTGGTGCAGAAGTGTTGCACATGGGAGTGCTGTGTGAATTTGGAATGAAATCTCTGGCTGCTGTGACAGCTTGATTGACCTTTGATCCAGTTTGGTAAAGTGCAAGATGCTGAGTTCTGAAAACCGGAGCAAAGAAAAGAGAAACCGATAACCGCAGACATTGGTAGTGTGAGAAAATTGATTGAGGTCTTCAGTTAGTTGCAGGAATTTCTCACCATGTTGGAGAGACTCTTGAAAGTGCACACTGAAGATTTACAAATGATTATTGATTCTTGTCCTGTAATCCAAATGGATTGCTCGATTGTCGCTAGTTATGCTCCTGTTTACAGCTCTAGTAAGAATGAGGATTCATATTTGTAGTTGCTGAAAGGTAATCGTGTTGCTTTTTCATCAGCCTTCCATTTGCACTAGTTTCTGAAATTGCTCAGAGCCACACACACAACAAATTATTTCTACCAATAACTTTTTTTTTTTTTTTTTAAGGTTTATTCCACTCCTTTTCTCTGAGCATGAGGAGAGTTGTGGTAGAGTGGAATGTGTTGCTCTGCAGCACCTGCAGAACTACAAGTTTAAGCAAATTCTACAACCGTAGTTAGTGGATTGCACCATACAGTTGTATTATTGGTCGATTGAGGTTCTGGACAGGATATGCTTCTTTCATTTGGGATACCATATCTTAAAATCCATGCAGCTTTTAACTATCTCTATCCTCTAGTTTCCCACGTGTGACTATTTTAGCTGTGGCTTTAACATTTCTTATATCCTTTGATATCAACAGAACTCCTGTGATTAAATATTAAAAATGTGTTTAAAACTGCAGTAATATCAGGGCTTTTCATCTCAGCCTGAAATTGGCAATTGCCTGACTGTCATAAATAACCTCAGGCTTCAGAACTTTCATTCACCGATATGGACCAAGTATGCCGCAACTAAAATGAGAACATTTGATCTGCATATTTGTTCTAAATCAGTGATTTGGAAGTGATTGAAGCCACTAGATTAGCCTGACAGCCAGGCTGTCCTTTGTGGTGGCCTAATTGTGTCCTTCCCCACTAAGGCAGGCAATAGATTATGCAATTATATTTCCTGCAATAAATGATTCCCCCATCAACAGTCAGTCAATCCCTCCCATGGAGCTATTGTGCCCTACTAGCAGGTATGCGCTGGGAGCCGTCCCTGCCGGGTGAACACAATGATTATTGCTAGTGGCTATAATAGCTGCCAATCACAACGTAGAAATTTGACATATACAATCAGCCTGCCCCATAGATGGAATCTCGGCTGGTCCCTGTTGAACTGGTCAAGATACAAACCATCTATGGCCATTATATCGCCACAAACGCCGACCGGACACATCTTGTAAGGGAAGTGACGTTCCGTCGCTGTCATCTTGCTATACCTAGCACTCCTCCACAGTAAGGATAGAGTGAGAAGGTGGTAAACGGACATCTTTTTACACCCACCGGACTTTGATGTAACACTAAACTGATCTATAGCGAAGTATAGTAGTTCGAAATCCATCTCACTGTTTTGATCAATTGTAAAAGCAGCTGTGTTCTGTCACATTACCAAAGCTATCAGATCTAAATAACAGAGGAGATCCAAACAAACGATGCCCTGTCAACAAAGTAAAGAATCTCAAATCTGATACAGATCAATTGTCGGCTGCTACTATAATAATACACAGAAATATAACATCTGGATTATAACGGTTTCAGTTTTCATCTCTTATAATCCTGATGTTCTAAAGCTATCAGATCGCCAGGCTTACTGCTGCTTTTAAAATTGAACATTAAAACAGTGTCACAAGTTTAAAAATACTGTATTTCAGTATGTAAGCTCTGTTTACTGTTAAAAATAACTGAAATTAAAAACTCCGGTGGGTGTAGAAAGATGTCCGCTTTTCACCTTCTCACTTTAGCCTTACTGATCAAAGTGTAAATGATGGGTATAGCACAATGGCGGCGACGGAACGTCACTTTCATTACAACATTTGTCAGGTCGCCTATTGTGTCGAAACACTGGCTTAAGGCTGGGTTCACACCCATCCGGTGCGAATTCCAGCTCCGTTCTCCCTGCGAGGAGAAACAGCTGCTGTTAAGCGGTTCCTCGCCGTTCTAGCTGACCTGGGGAGGGAGGGCGGAGGTGTAGGAGGAGGAAAGAATGCTGGTTCACAATGGAACACATCTGCGAATCAGATGCATTCCCATTGAACAGAATGTGCCTGAAATTCACACCCCGCTGCTTGGAAAGCGCACACGTTTTCTGTGCAACGCGGAGTGCGAATGCAATGCACATTCGTGAACCAGACCCATTAAAAACAACATGTTTTTAATTGGTCTTTGAATTGAATCCGGTGTTAACCCAGCCTAAAGGATATGTTCACTTAAAAAAATAAATAAATATATATATATATGCACACTTTTTTTTTTTTTTGCAGATAAAAAAAAGTGCATTTATTTTATTTTTGGAGCCTGTAAAGCATTGCAACAGTGATCATCATGCAGGTCTTTTGCAGATCTGTCAGTGTCTGTACAATCCCGTACAGAATCAATGAACTATCACAGTGATCCACAGTGCCATGGTAGTTCATTGAGCCACTGTGCCGTTTCTTCACTGTGATTGTGCCATGACTGGTGGCATTGACGTCGCGCTACTCCGGCCAGTCACAGAGCCGCGGCCCCGGAAGGAAGAGGGGCAGAAGATGGACGTGGCCAGCAGAGAGTACAGCACTGGACATTGCAGGCTTTGTTTGCAGGTAAGTGACACCCAGACCTTTTCTGGCACTTGTTGATTTCAAGTTAAAGAGGAAGTAAACCCAGATTGGGTTTATTTCCTCTGTAAAGTAGATGCATAATGGGCTACTATGCCCATTATGGGCATAGTAGCCCATTATGCATCTACTTTACAGAGGAAATAAACCCAATCTGGGTTTACTTCCTCTTTAACTTGAAATCAACAAGTGCCAGAAAAGGTCTGGGTTTTCATTGGTTAAACTGACCTAATTTTACAGATTTAGTTCATGCCTTTGATCTAGAACAAAACATTGCAAAAACATTACAAAACATTGCAATGTTTAGGCCTCATGCGCACAGGACGATTTTTTTTTTACTGTTTTTCAGCAGCAGTTTTCAGCTGCAGACATTTTTTTCTACAGTCAATAAACCCTCCATCATGTTATCCTATGTGTTCATGCACACATAGGCTGTTATCAACTGTTTTTAGCAGTGACGTCTTTCAGCTGTAAAAACCCCCCAAGACCAGAGGGTTCTTTTGAACGTTTTTCAGCTGTAAAGACGTTCAAACGCCCAAAAACGTTGATCCCTCAGCGTTTTTGGACGTTTTAGATCAATTATAAAAAAACCCCAAAAAAACTACTGACGTTTTTATGGACGTTTTTTTTAAGTCCTGTGTGCATGAAGTCTTATAGTTAACACTGAGATGTTTGAAACTTGGCAGATGGCCTGTTGTTTTTTTTTTTTTGACAGCAGTGAACGGCTCTGCACTTGTCTCATCAAGGAAATATCGGGTTGAGATTGTCAGGGGTTGGATCACGATCTTTTAACAATTTTGCAGTTCTACCGCAAAGGATGTCAGGACTTGTAGTACATTCACACGCAGAGCTCTGTGGATGAATGATGTGGCCGGAGCCCACGAACGGGTGCAGGGATTTCAACAGTTGACAGCTAGTACAGGGAACTTCTCCCCATACTGCTGCCACAGGCAGTTCGGGGATCAGGCAGCGACTGCAGCATTGGGAACATGTTACACGTGTCACCCTGAAAACGGGTATAACATGTTCCTAAAGGTGAACTTAAAGCAGAGTTCCACCCAAAAGTGGATTTTCCGCTGTAATGGAAGGTGACCCCCCCGACATGCCACAATTGGCATGTCATTTTTTTGGAGGGGTGAGAAAACCCATGCGATGCAATTCTAGTGCGGGAAAAAAGGTACAATGCACCCTTTTTTTTGCGAATCGAATGCGAGTTCACCCATACAACTGTGTGGCTGAACTCGCATGGCAAGTGCAAATCACATGCAATCTCGGAGATCGCACAAGTGTGAACCTGGGCTGAAAGAGTTTGTAAAGCCTCGCGATTTTTCACCTTAATTCATTCTATCCATTAAGGTGAAAAACCTTTTCTTTTGCAGCAGCCCACAGACCCCCCGTTTACTTATATGAGCCCGATCGTTCCTGTGCCGGGGACGAGCGGGCTCCGGTCCTCTTTGGATAGATTGATAGAGGAGCCATTGGCTTCCACTGCTGTCAATCAAGTCCAGTGACGCGGGAGCCTGGTGGCGGGGTCAAATCCTGCTGTCTGTGTCAAGGGACACAGATGCAGGACACAGGAGCGCGCCCGCACAAGTGACCCCAGGGAAAGCGCTTCCCTGACGGGGCACTCGATAAGAGAAGGAGCCCCGGAGCTTCGCTGAGGTACCCCAGAAGAGGAGGTTCGGGGCCACTCTGTGCAAAACCGCTGCACCGAGGAAGGTAAGTATGACATGTTTAAAAAAAAAAAAACGTGCTGCAGCTGCCCCCCAGAGCCCCCCTTTTTCTTACCTGAGCCTGATTCATTCCAGTGATGAGCATGGGCCCAGCAGCTCATGGGATAGATAGCAGCAGGAGCCATCAATCAAATACAGTGACACGGGAGCCGGGGGCGGGGCCGAGTTCTGCTGTATGTGTCAATGGACGCAGCAGCAGGACCCCCATGAAATGTGGCTCTCTGTGGGGGGGAACTCTGTGAAGAGGAGCCAAGAGGGGGACCCCAGAAAAGGAGGATTGGGGCTGCTCTGTGCAAAACCCTTGCACAGAGCAGGTAAGTATTGACATGTTTGTTTTTTTTTTTTTTTAACAAACAAACCTTTATAATCTCTCTTCCACACAGCTTTGTAAGTTTATTAAAAGTCAGCAGCTACAAAAAGTGTAGCTGTTGACTTTTAATAGCCAATCACCTGTCCCACGGTCCAGCAATGTGGCCGCCCGAAGCCCCGCTTCCCCAACCCCCCCCCCCCCCCCCGCGCGGCACCGTCATTACTACTGTGGGTGTCCGGGTGTGATAGCTTGAGGCTTCACAGCCGAGCACACACTGCGCATGTGTGAGTCGCGCTCCGCTCTCTCATTGGCCAGGCAATCTTCTGGGACCTGTGACGTGATTGCAGAGAGTAAGGGGCCACCCAGGGAGAGAGGAGTCGTCGCCTAGGTGGCCCAGCGATGGAAGGGAGATAGTGGGACAGGAAGTACCTGTCTAACCCCCCCCCCCCCAAAAAAAGTGGCATGTAGGGGGGCGAGGAATGGTTAAAGCGGAACTTCCACTTTTGGGCAGAACTCCACTTTAAGACTGATTAGTGACCTTCTCATATCAGTTGCCTTTTTCTGGATACTTTTTGATGGTGGTTTTACCTTTTATTTCGTGCTGTATTGACAATAACTCTGTGGTTACGTTCACCAGAAAACTAGCTTTATTTTACTGCCTTATTGTATAATTGTAACGGCTCTACATTTACTGCATATAAAGATAGCACATCTTGAGATTATAGAGAAGACACGATTGGTGGGAATTTATTTGAGGAACTACAAGTCCACCACTGTTTCCAGTCTAATTCTAGTAGTTCATTTAATTAGTAATAAAGGTATATTACTCTAGTTACGGTTTATATGAGATGTGATTAGGTCATGTTTGTGTTTACCTCTTTATAGAGAGGTTTATGTGCAGTGGATAAATTGCTTTTGTAAATGCATTAGGAATATGAGGAATGTGGTCTTCTCTGTAACATATTGTAGTTTACCATGATTATATGACAATTATTTTGAAGTTCTGTATTAATAAATGACACACAGGGAGGAATTCAAGACTGTTGTAAATGGTATAAAACAAAGTCATGGAAGAGCTTTTACATGCATGACCAATCTGCACCGTGCTAATTATTGTGTAGTCCGTGTCCTGCATAGCCAGTGATCTAGATATAATACAATCACTTTATGTAGAGACAGCAACTTGCCCTCTTGTCTTCAGTTGTGTTGTAACTCTACCGTCCCCTTTTACCTTGCTGAACGCTGCAAACTGTTGGTGCTTTAAATCCTTCATATATATAAAAAAAATAATAATTTTGCTTTGTGCAGTGTTGTAGATGAAACAATGTGATCGTTTCTGGTTGGCTAGGAGTTGGTACCTAATCTGCTTTGGGCAGTTACACCTTTTTTTTTCCTTGCATGTTTTTTTATTTTTTATTTTCCTGCCCTTGTTTTATGAACACAGCCGTGGACAATGCAGATTAATCCACATCTGTGGATGAAAGCTGGCAGTAAAGCCACGGAGCAGGTCTCATTGTGTGTGCTGCTTGTTAAAGTGCTGATAAATCACGGCTAGCATGGAGGGGACAGGAATTGTTTGCCATCGGCAGCCTCTCTCGGTCACTGGTTTGGAAGCAATCTCCACCCACAGTGTTTGTTTTCTTGTGAGTGTTCTCCTTGTGCTGTGCAGAGGGAATGCTCGCTGCCGTTGTAAACTGTGCACACGTTGTGGACAGTTTACCTCTTTTCCCTGGGTTTGAAATGATCACAGCCTGACCCCCTTCTCCGCCCCTGTAACCCGGCCTCTCTGTCTGGGTCCCCTCCTCTCTTCCCACTAATCTGCTTGTCTTTTGTGCTGCCTGCTCCAGCTGGGCTTGCTGAGGCCTGGGGCCTAAATATGCATTTAACTGCGACCAGAAAAAAAAAAGCAGCAGCTGCAGCTCGGCCTCCTTAACTCATCCACTGCTGACAGAAGGATAGAACAGCAGCAGAACCTGTATTTATGCCGGTAACCAAGGGGTTACGTCGCTATTCACACCCATGTCCTTAGATCTGCCTCTCCCTTCCCTGCCTCCCACCCTCTTGTGCATTCCCAGATCAGGACCTGGCTGGGCTCCAAGTTGGCGAAAACAGAATAAAAAAAAAAAAGGAAGCCCTGGGAAAGGAGAAGCCAGCCCTCCCCCTTTACACAGCCTCCTCCCCTGGAAACTCACTGCTGTTTTCATCATCAGGCAGCGACAAGGGGCTATGATGTGTCGTGCGTTGGGAGAAGGTGGTTGTTCTGTGCCCCTTGTTATTTACTATCACGTGATCTTCGCATGTGTGACTACAATCTCTCCATCTCCTTGACGTCTTTTGTGCCTACTGTAAGGATGCAGCTTGTGTGCGCTGCTGGCTGTCCCTGTACATTTGTACGTCTGATCCAACTTTTATCTGCCTTGCCTGATATTTTCTGCAGCAGTGAAAGTGTACGTAATGATACCACGTTTTATAATGTTGACAGAGGTTTGTACACAAGAATAACATGAGGGTCTGTATAGAATGATTAGTTGCTGGTGTTACCATGAAACCGTTTTATTGTGGTTTCCTATCCCTTCTCAAAGTGCTCTCCCCCGGAACCCTTTGAAAGTGAAACTTGTGCTGGTGGTTTCACAGGTATTTTATTTTAACTTATCTTTATTGCAAACAGGTTTTTGTAATTTTTATCTAATATGAGGTGATTTTGCATTTTGGAAGTCAGCAATTGTAAAGGAAAATGTTATATTTAGTGCAATATAGCAGTAGTAAACACACTAAACATAGAAATAGTGCTGCTATTTTAATATTGGGATTTGAATAGTTAGAAAATATAGAAGTGAAGTGTTCTGGTGTTATCCACCTGATTCAGCTTATTATAACTCCTATAGATTCTGTTCGCCAAAAAATTATTTCTTTTAGGCTGGTCAGTTTACTTGTACATTCTTCCTTCAGATTTAACAAAACCATACAATATATTATTAGTTGCAATAATTTCACTTTGGGATTAATAAAGTGTTCTGAATAATATGAAGTCATGACAAACCATTTGTATGCAATCAGGCAGGCCCTTGCACTACACAGTTGAAAGTAAATCTAAACAAAATTGAATAAGGAAATTGTAAATTGTATGGCCAGCTTTAGAGTGCTGTTGGTATTGTGGGTGCAATTCATCGGCATGTAGGGCGGAATATCTAAATGCTGGAGGAGTGCTTTCAAAGCTTGCTAGGTTGCCTCTGCCATCCTAGTAGGTCTATGTAAAGAGTGGCGAGGGGCACAGTGTGTCTGGCAGTTGATGCTATTTATCTAGTGATTGGGAAAGGTCTTCCAACAATAGCTAGTGGTGCCTTGTGGAGGACTCATAGATGAGATCATAGCCGAGATGGCCAGACTGGGCAACTGTCCTTTTTTTTTTTTTTTCTCCCCGTCTTTCATGTTGCTGGCCATAGGTCAGTCATAGGCGAAAAAAAAGTGAGTATCCTCTATTCAATGCCCCCCGGTTGAATCAACGACTTTTGAACAGGGATGGCCACAGAGGGATTGAAATTAAGCCGGTTCCTGCTGAACTGGACACATTTTCTTCCATCTATGGCCAGCTTTAGACAGCTGGTTTGGTGAAGAGGATTTCCCTTTATAGTTTAAGGGTCCATCCGTCAAAACGTCTTTGTCCTTAAGTCCCGACCCTAAAATTCTCACTAATCTTCGATTTGAGTGCAAAACTGCCTACCTGGGAATTTGATATTTCCCTTTAGGAGAAGTGGTTTGGTCGACAGATTTCGACCGGTATCTACCTTCTTTTACACAGGTCAAGTCGTCCTTGGCCGAATTAAAGTTAGGGAGACACCGGTAGGGACAAGTTTTCAGCAACTAAGTTGGCCCCCCGTAACTTATCTCCTATGAGTGAAAAAAAAGCGGATACTGACTGGATACCGGTCGTTGTACTTTCTGCCCCTCTTTTTTTTTTTTTTTCCTGTCAACGGGTC
>BLSH010170779.1:0-12328 GCA_018402905.1 Glandirana rugosa
CTGCGATGTCCAGCGCTGTCCCCTGTGCTGGCGGCATCCATCTCCTGCCCCTCTTCCCTCCGGGGCCACGACTCCAGTGCTGTGACTGGCCGGAGTCGCGTGACGTCACTGCCGCGGATGCGCGCGGGAGCCTCCAGTCACGGTACGGTCGCAGTGGAGGAATGGCAGGCAGGCCGTTCCTTCACTGCGCATGTGCCGACATGACGTTGGCATAGCTTCAACACTGCATATCTCCTGAACCGTGCAGGAACACCAATATCTGTCTTCACTCAGTCAGAGCAACCCCCACACAATGAGAAAGCACCCTTTAGGGACACACTTAACCCTTTGATCGCCCCTGGTGTTAACACCTTCCCTGTCAGTGTCATGAGTACAATAACAGTGCATATTTTTGGCACTGATCACTATAATAATGTCACTGGTTCCCAAAAAAAGTGTCAAAAATGTCAGTTAGGTGTCTGATTTGTCTGCTGCAATGTCGCAGTCCCACTAACAATCGTTGATCACCCTTTTACTAGTAAAAAAAAAAAAAAATGCTATAAAAAATATCCCATAGTTTTTAGATGCTATAACTTTTGCGCAAACCAATCAATATACACTTTTTTGGGATTTTTCTTACCAAAAATATGTAGCTGAATACATATTGGCCTAAATCGATGAAGAAATTCGATCTTTAATTTTTTTTTATTGGATATGCTTTATAGCAGAAAGTAAAAAATATATATATTTTTTTCAAAATTGTTGGTATGTGCAAAAAATAAAAACCGCAGAGGTGATCAAATACCACCAAAAGAAAGTTCTATTTGTGGGAAAAAAAGAACAACAATTTTATTTGGGTACAGTGTCGCACGACCGCGCAAACGTCAATTAAATTAAAGCAGTGCCTTAGCGCAAAAAATGGCCTGGTCATTAAGGGGGTAAAATCCTCCAGGGCTGAAGTGGTTAACTAACTGCACACATAAATTCCAGTTTATTTGTTGAAGGGTACACGAGGTAAAAGTACCCCATGTGCAGGGCAAGTGACCCAGTCTACGGTGCCTAGTATAACCACTTACAAAAATATTGCCATTTAAACTTTGAAAATCAATATAAACCAATCAGTAATCAAATCTGCCTCCTTTGGGTGTATGGCCTTTAAAACTGCCATGATGGTAGGCGTATATCTGCAGCATTGTCATTATTAAATTCATTATTAAAGTGCCACATTTAAAGGGTAACTGCACTTTGGTGGAAAAAAAAAATAAAATAAAATAAAATAGCACATATAATTGCTACGCAAGCCATATTGTAATTTAACCACTTCAGCCCCGGAAGGATTTCCCCCTTTAGGACCGGAGCCCTTTTTGTGATTCGGCACTGCGTTGCTTTAACTGAAAATTGCGCGGTCGTGCGATGTTGTACCCAAACGAAATTTGCCGCTATAAACAAAAGAAGAGCGACAATTTTGCAAAAAAAAAAAACAAATTTCTTACTTTTTGCTAGAATACAAATCCAAAAAAAAAATATAAAAAAACATTTTTTTCATCGGTTTTGGCCGATTTATATTCTTCCTCATATTTGTGATAAAAAAAATCGCAATCGGCATTTATTGATTGGTTTGCGCAAAAGTGGTCGCGTTTACGGACGATGAGAATTCATTTCTGGGGTTTTTATTTTTTTTTTATTTTTTACTAGTAATGGCAGCGATCTGCGATTTTTAGCGGTACTGCGATATTTCAGCGGACATGTCGGAACATTTTGACACTTTTTTGGGACCAATGGCATTTATACAGTGATCAGTGCTATAAAAATGCACTGATTACTGTGTAAATGCCATTGGCAGTGAAGGGGTTAACCTGCAGGGGGCGCTCTAAGGGTTAACTGTGTTCCCTGGGAGTGTTCTAACTGTGTGTGGGCTGCCCTGGCTGGGGAAGGGAAGCGATCACAGCTTCCATGTAGAGGAAGGCTGTGATCACAGCCCTTCCCCCCTCACAGAACGGAGGTCCGTGTTTACTTACACGGACCTCCGTTCTTTCACTCCGGGGGGGGGGCATCGCGGGTGGCAGGCGGAGATCTAATCCACCGCACCTGCTCCCTGGCCCTCCCCGGACACAGTGAGCGTGCGGGCGCTCGCTGGGCTCGATCTCGCAGCCGCCGTCATATGACGGCGATTTGCGCAATAGAGCCATCTTGTCACCGTCAATTGCTGACCAGCGGTCGGCAAGCGGTTAATGTTATTAAAATCGACCTTTTCTCTTCCATCTGCAGCAGCTGTAATTTTCTGTAAATGCAATGCAATATGGCTACCTGGAGAAATTCTGTACACCGCTGGCACACAGAACGCCCCCAGAAATGTCATTGGAATTGCAATAGGCTCACTTAGTACAGAAGTCTGCACTACAGTACAAGTCAGAAGGACATGTAGCTGTTTCTTCAGAGCAGAAACAGGTAGGAATCATTTGTTAAAATCCTTTCGATACTCATCGATCACTCTGAAGAGATTGCTTTTTTTCTTAACAAAAGTGGGGTTGCTCTTTAAATCTTCAAAGGAAGAATTCAGGTTAGCTAGAACAGAAAATACCTGAATTTTGATTGCTGTGTAAATACCCATTCCAATGACGCTCACAACAAAGATGATGAATCCGGCTATCATCCAGAGAAAGCCTACTCTGTTGTACTTCTCACCTATAGGAGGACAAATCAAATATTCTTCACACAGGCTATTACATTTTATTTAGAGATATGCTCTATTCACATTATAGCTTATTCTTCCATATTTTGAAATGCAATATGTTATATTAGATAATAACCATCTGTTTTAATTCTACTGGCAGGTGGAGTTTGAGGAAGTCTAAGGCCCCATACACACGACATCAGGGAAAAATCGGCAGCAAAAACGCGATTTTGTCAGCATTTTGCATCGGCGTTAATGCGCATTAGTGGGCATCGGCGTTAATAGGCGTTTTGTTTAACCACTTCCCGACCGCGTACTGTATATTTACTGCGGCAGTGTGTCACTGTCCCGCGAATCGCCGTAAATAAGCGGCGATTTGCAAACGCGCAGCTAGGGGCGAGAACCAACATGTCCGCTGCAATATCACGGTCCCGATAAAAATGGCAGTGGCGATTAATTAAGTAATCGCCATAACTTAAACAAAAAAAAATATGTAAAAACGCCAAAAATGAATTCTCATGGTTTGTAAACGCAGCTAATTTTGTGCAAACCAATCAATAAACGGCGGTTGCAATTTTTTAAATCAAAAATATGAGGAAGAATATAAATCGGCCAAAACCGATGAATACTTTTTTTTTTTTTTTTTTTTTTTGGATTTCTATTATAGCAAAAAGTAAGAAATATTGTTTTTTGTTGCAAAATTGTCGCTTTTTTTGTTTATAGCAGTGATCAGAAATGATGCAGAAGTGATCAAATACCGCCAAAAGAAAGCTCTATTTGTGGGGAAAAAAGGACGCAAATTTAGTTTGGGTACAACGTCGCACGGCCGCGCAATTGTCAGTTATAGTGACGCAGTGCCGAATCGCAAAAAGTGCTCTGGTCCTAAACTGGGAAATCCTTCCGGGGCTGAAGTGGTTAAAAAACCATTCCTCTGCTATTTTTTAACCTGAAAACGCCAGTGCTAAAAACGGCGTTAATGTGTGTTAGTGAACATTATGCCAGCTCAGCGTCAAAAACGCCATAACGCTACAGCCTCGGAATGCGCTGGCCGTGGGTGCTGCTTTCAGCTCACTAACACCAACGCCATCTACAGCTCAAAAACCAGTATGCTTCGGGTCATTGTCCATCTGCACTGTGAAGCGCCGTCCAATGAGTTCTGAAGCATTTGGCTGAATATGAGCAGATAACATTGCCTGAAACACTTCAGAATTCATCCTGCTGCTTTTGTCAGCAGTCACATCATCAATAAATACAAGAGAACCAGTTCCATTGGCAGCCATACATGCCAACGCCATGACACTACCACCACCATGCTTCACTGATGAGGTGGTATGCTTTGGATTATGAGCAGTTGCTTTGCTTCTCCATACTCTTCTCTTCCCATCACTCTGGTACAAGTTGATCTTGGTCTCATCTGTCCATATGATGTTGTTCCAGAACTGTGAAGGCTTTTTTAGATGTTGTTTGGCAAACTCTAATCTGGCCTTCCTGTTTTTGAGGCTCACCAATGGTTTACATCTTGTGGTGAACCCTCTGTATTCACTCTGGTGAAGTCTTCTCTTGATTGTTGACTTTGACACACAGACACATACCTCCTGGAGAGTGTTCTTGATCTGGCCAACTGTTGTGAAGGGTGTTTTCTTCACCAGGGAAAGAATTCTTCGATCATCCACCACAGTTGTGTTCCGTGTTCTCTCAGGTCTTTTGGTGTTGCTGAGCTCACCGGTGCATTCTTTCTTTTTAAGGATGTTCCAAACAGTTGATTTGGCCACACCTAATGTTTTTGCTATCTCTCTGATCGGTTTGTTTTTTCAGCCTAATGATGGCTTGCTTCACTGATAGTGACAACTCTTTGGATCTCATATTGAGAGTTGACAGCAACAGATTCCAAATGCAAATAG
Source organism: Glandirana rugosa (assembly GCA_018402905.1). NCBI lineage: Eukaryota > Metazoa > Chordata > Amphibia > Anura > Ranidae > Glandirana > Glandirana rugosa. Next base: position 4,555 of record BLSH010170779.1, read on the forward strand.
CACACTTGAAATTAACTCTGGACCTTTTATCTGCTACTTGTAAATGGGATAATGAAAGAATAACACACACCTGGCCATGGAACAGCTGAGCAGCCAATTGTCCCATTACTTTTGGTCCCTTAAAAAGTGGGAGGTACATATACAAACTGTTGTAATTCCTACACCATTCACCTGATTTGGATGTAAATACCCTCAAATTAAAGCTAAAAGTCTGCAGTTAAAATGCATCTTTTTTGGAAAAAAAAAAAAACGCATCTTGTTCGTTTCATTTCAAATTCATTGTGGTGGTGTATAGAGCCAAAAAGATTAGAATTGTGTCGATGTCCCAATATTTATGGACCTAACTGTACATTGCTTCTCTCCTAATAATGTCTTATACCGTACAGTGAATAACTACAGTGCCTTGAAAAATTATTCACACCCCTTGAAATTTTCCACATTTTGTAATTTTACAGCCAAAAACGTAAATGTATTTTATTGGGATTTTATGTGATAGACCAACACAAAGTGGCAAATAATTGTGAAGTGGAAGGAAAATAATAAATGGTTTTCAACATTTTTTACAAATAAATATGTGAAAAGTGTGGGGGGCATTTGTATAGCACCCCCCGGAGTCAATACTTTGTAGAACCGCCTTTCCCTGCAATTACAGCTACAGGTCTTTTTGGGGAAGTCTCTACCAGCTTTGCACATCTGGAGAGGACATTTTTGCCCATTCTTCTTTGCAGAATATCTCAAGCTCTGTCAGATTGGAAGGAGAGCGTCTTTCAAATCTTGCCACAGATTCCCAATTGTATTTAGATCTGGACTTTGACTGGGCCATTTTAACACATGAATATGCTTTCATCTAAACCATTCCATTGTAGCTCTGGCTGGATGTTTAGGGTCGTTGTCCTGCTGGAAGGTGAACCTCTGCCCCAGTCTCAAGTCTTTTGCAGACTCTAACAGGTTTTTTTCTAAGATTGCCCTGTATTTGGCTCCATCCATCTTCCCATCAACTCTGACCAGCTTCCCTGTCCCTGCTAAAGAAAAGCATTTCCACAACATGATGCTGCCACCACCATGTTCTGCCCCACCCTCATGATGTCACATCCTGGGGGCGGGGCTGTGATGTGATGGCCCGTCCCAGGATGTGACATCATGAGGGTGTGACTCATGATGACGTCATTGTGTGGCCCCGCCCCATGCCAATATAAGGCAACCCCGCAGCACGGACCGGTATTGAGTGGAGAGAGTGACGAGTCAACATCTCTAGAAGAGAAGAAGAAGAAGGAGAAGAAGAAGCGGGAGAAGCTAGCCGAGGAGACATCGGCAAAAGAGCAGAAGACCGAAGACCCCGCAGAAGACCCCTCAGAAGACAGAAGACCCCGCAAAAGAGCCGAAGAAAGAAGACGAAGGAGAAGAGAGGGGAGAAGACGCTGGAGCTGATTTAATAAAATATTTTAAAAAGCTGTGTAGTGTGTAAATGGATAGGGGTTCAATGTACCCCATACTCATTTACATAGGGTGGGGGGCCGGCATCTGGGGGCCCCTTTATTAAAGGGGGCTTCCAAATTCCGATAAGCCTCCGCCCAAAGACCCTGACAACCAACGGCCAGGGTTGTCGGGAAGAGGCTCTTGTCCCCATCAACATGGGGACAAGGTGCTTTGGGGTGGGGGGCGCAGTGCCCCCCCCCTGCTCCAAAGCACCCATACTCCCCATGTTGAGGGCATGCGGCCTAGTACAGTCCTGGGGGGGGGGGGCGCTCGCTCATCCCCACCCCCTTTCCTGGCCTGCCGGGCTGCGTGCTCGGATAAGGGTCTGGTATGGATTTTGGGGGGTTCCCCTTAAAATCCATACCAGACCGAAGGGCCTGGTATGCTCCTGGAGGGGGACTCCATGCCATTTTTTTTTTTTTAATTTGGCGTGGAGTTCCCCTTCAAGATCCCCAGAGCACAAGTCGCATGCCAAAGTTGGATCAATGAAGACACTGATCCGACTTCATTGCCTTTCAATGGGCTGAAGTAGTATCAAATTCGGACAAAAGTAGTACAGGAACCTTTTTCAAAGTCGGTCCGACTTTGAAAAACACAAGTCGGACCAGTTAAGACGGTTCTCATAGGGAATCATTGTTTTTGTGACGTAATGCGACTTGTGCTCTTCATGTCGGTCCAAGTATCGGACTAGCCTGAACACAGCCTAAAGGGGCTGAATACAAATGCACGCCACACTTTTCAGATATTCAGTTGTAAAAAAAAAATTGAAAACCATTTATCATTTTCCTTCCACTTCACAATTTTGTGCCATTATATGTTGGTCCATTACATAAAATCCCAATAAAACACATTTACATTGGTTGTAACATGACAAAATGTGGAAAATTTCAAGGGGTATGAATACTTTTTCAAGGCACTGTACAAAACCCTAACAATGAAATTCTTGTTTTAGTCTATTAAATATACCATTGAAAGTGTTTTCTTATATCTGTTTGCTAAGCTGATGCTGCCAGAAATTTGTGATTACTGATATCATCTTGTGTTCTCTATCTCTGCTGACTGTTATCACTTAGCATTGTTCCCAACACTCTGATAGGAGGAGGTGTTCTGTCTGTCCTAGTCTTAAAAGAGAAGTTGAGGATTTTTTTTTAATCATTCTTACCTAGGTGGATGCAGTACCAGTCCAATGCTGCATCTGTCCCCTGCCAGCTCTAAGGCTGAGAACCGAGCGATCAAACACTGCTCATCGCTCAGTTCTCACAGCTCCCTGAGAAGAGATCTTGTGACTGTCAGTCACCGCTGCCCCCCTTTGCTCACTGGAGTGCTGGGCTGTGGAGGGCACAGGAGCAGCTGGTTCAGGGTCTCAGAGGTTCGCTGAGAGGCTGCGGCAGGTGCCGGTCCAGGGGGATGGGTCCATATGGTCGCAATCTTTCCTCAGCCTGGACCGGCTCTGTGATGTCAGCTGACAGCGGGCTTAAGCCTGTTTTCTGCTGAAAACGGGTCACAGGAGTGCAGAACGAACTACACTCCTGCAATCCACAGGAGAAGTACAACCAAACAAGCTTTTGCTGCAATTCTCTTTAACACCAATCCTGACCTAGAAGGGCAACATTGCTCCTCCATAGATACAGTACGGTAAGTGAGTGTTGTCACTCTAACTATGAAATATATCTTTGTGTCATGTATTTGTTTTACAACATTTTCTATTTAGAATGAGTCGCCCTTTAACTTCAATTTTAAAACTCAATTAAATTTCAGTTTAAATCAGCTAAATACATTCCAAGCGCATTAAAAAATGTTTTTTGTTTAAAAACAACATGTTATGCTTACCTACTCTGTGTAATGGTTTTACACAGAGCATTCCAGATCCTCCTCTTCATGGGTCCCTCATCGGTGCTCCTGGCCTCTCCCTCCTACTGTGTGCCCCCATAGCTAGCAGCTTGCTATGGGGGCACCTGAGCCGAGCCACTGCTCTGTGTGTCCATTCAGACACGGAGCTGCAGCTCGGCCCCGCCCCTCTCTTTCCTTGTTGGCTCACTGACTTTGATTGACAGCAACGGGAGCCAATGGCCCCTGCTGTGTGTCTCAGCCAATCAGGAAGGAGAGTCTCGGACAGCCGAGTTTCTAGTGCAACATTGCTGGATCGAGATGGGCTCAGGTAAGTATTAGGGGGGCTGCTAAACACAGAAGATTTTTATCTCAATGCATAGAATGCATTAAGATAAAAAAGTCTGCATTTAGAACCACTTTAAGGCTTGTTGGTGCATAAAAAAGTCATCACACAGTGGTAATGCATGTTTTGTGCATTAGTGGCAACCATTCTGAATGGCTCCCCACTGCACCTTGCCAGCAGACATGTGTTGCAATGCATGGCAACACACAACAATGCAATAATGTAATTTTAGTTGGTGTAGTGCAGAGTACTTCCAAGTGACTTGCACCTTTTTTGGTGTGTTTTGGTTCATCGGGCAACCCATTCAAATAAGCTGCCTTAACACACTACACAATAACGCATGACATAACACACAATAGTGTGTGAAATAACCATTGTCTGCTAATTCAATGCAATGGTGCAAACGGGCACAGTACTTCTTTAAAAACAGCTGCAGACTGAGCATGCTGTAGAGAAAGACTATTGGGGAAGCAGTGGTCTGACCAGTAGTGGCTGGTGCTCAATATTTTGGGGGGAGGGTGGCAAACCAATGCCACTCCCCCTCCCCATGGGAGACAGATGGGAAAGCGCCCCCCCATGTGGGAGATGGATAGGAAGTCGGCGATCACCCCACCCTTTCCGTGGGAGATGGACAGGAAGGCCATGATCAGAGGCCTCCTTACCTTACGAGGCAGATGATGAGGATCTGGGGTAGGGCTGCTGCTCCTCTCTCCAGCTACTCCTCGCCCTCGGGGCTGTTGCTTCTCCTCTCAGCCGAACAGTAAGTGGGTCTTAAGACCCCCTGGCCCATCAGGTCTCAGGATCCTCTTCCTGATTGGCAGGGAGGAGAATCAGGAAGACAATAGTGAATATTAATTTGCTATTGTCACACAACTGGGTGGGCTCAGGGTGCAGTGCTCTGCCCCCCAAGCCCACCCTTTTTTGAAGCCCAGTAGAGCCTCAGGCTCTAATCATGTGCTTAAAAAAAAACCCCATTGAAATCCATGCGTCCAGTGCCCTTCATGTAGATTAGGGGCCGGGCGCATGGATTAGGGGGGTGGCCCCCCTGCGCCCCTTGTGGGTCTGACATGTTCCCTGATGAGTCAAACCTATGGCTCTGCAATCAGAAAAGCTCATGCTCCCTGCTCACTAGGTCTTAATTGGGGAAATAAATGAATACTAGAGACACTATGGCTACAGTTCCATTCCATTCTATAAGTAGTCATTGTAGGAACACCCAAAACTCCAAGGTGGACATGAACAGAGCCGGGAATTATGCCAGGAAGCTCTGACTGTTGGTATATCCAAGGCAAATAGGAAACCAGTTCACTAGGCTCCATTTATAGCTAACCTATCACTTTCTGATGAACTGACGCTTCAACAATATGTGCAGTTGGGAAGTCCAACAAAGAGATAGGCACCCTTATGACTTTATGGGGGCATTGAAGCTTGTTGTCCACCCATTGCTGAAACATTTGTTTTCAACAAGTTTGCCCTTTTATATTGATACCTCAAAATCCAACCAAAATGTATTACATATGTTATATTGATAATAATCATCTGGTATCTTCTCTAAGGTTATCAAATACTCACAGGTACTGGATTTTGTCAGTGCAATGGGCCAGATCCAGGGTTCCCTTAATGTAGAGTGAGAAACCAGACAAGTGACAGCAGAAGCATTGATATCATTGTTTCCATATGTGCTGATCACCGTCCAGGTCTGTCCTGGATTTTTGATGGTTGTGGAATTTATATAATCAGATTGTGGAATCCATGAGATATTTGCTGGCGAACCACGACCACTGGCTCTACACTCTGGAAATCCATCACCATTTATCTCCAGAGACGGCTGGTCAACATATTCTGAAAATACAAATATAGATTATGAATTGTTGCATGCTAAACCATACAGTTCAGAGAGGTTTACCCACATCCCCAGAATATATGTACAAGTAAAGAAGAAAACCCACTGGGACTTTAAAGGGGAAACCAACTCAGCAAGAATGAGGCAAAAAATAAAGTTCAGCAATTATTGTATCCTTTAAAAAAAAGAGCCCAGACATGGGACTCAAACAAGAGACATAAGCAATGGCACATGAAATTGAGCAAATGTGGTATATTGCAAACACATAGGTGAATTAAACATGTAAATGTGACAGTATACATAAAAACACCCAATATGACCACTGGCTCTGCCAGGGGGTGGCAGAGGGAACCCAACACGTTTCGAAATGAGATATCCTAGATCTTCTTCAGGGGTGAGTGGTCATAGCATTAAATAGTCCTCAATAATACAAGGCACTGGTTCATTGGGCATGGGATGTCCACATGGATATAGAAACAGACTACCTGAGATCCTATTCCGACCCCAGAAGGGAGTGAGACCGATGAGTCTTACGATTTGTACAATCCTATATGGGTGTCATATTGAAAAGGCTCCCACATGGGAGAGAAAAGACTTCACAGCCTTTTATAGTTGAAAAGGTATATGGGACCTATTTAAAGATCAGTGAGAGGATGTCAGCACTCCTATCGCCCCATACTCCAAGGACCCCCCTCATGACCAGGCCACTTCTTTTGCTTTTTGGCATAGTGTTATTTTAACATTATTTGCGACAATTGCGCAGTCATGCAATGCTGTACAAAATGTAATTTATATCATTTTTTTCACACAAATAGATCTTTCTTTTGGTGGTATTTGATCACCACTAGTTTTTTTTTTTATTATTTGCCCTATAAACTGAAAATAAAAAAAAACAATATTTTTTACTTATATACTATACTATTAGTATATTACTATAAAACATATAAAAAAAAACAATAATAATCGAATTCCCTCATAAATTTAGGCCAATATGTATTCTGCTACATGTTTTTGTTAAAAAATATCCCAATAAGCGTATATTGGTTTGCATAAAAGTTATAGCACCTACAAACTATGGTATACATACTGGAATTTTTATTTATTTTTTTTTTATCACAGATTAGCCAGCGCGTGATGGCGGATGTACGCGTGCGCCCCCTACCTGGAATTGCCAGATCATGTACTAGATACATGATCCAGCACAGGAGAGCTGCTCTGCCACCATACTCCTACCCTATGTGAGATGGTCACCAAGCGATTGAGTAATTTCCTGCAGCATGTCTTGGTCTCCAGCAGTCAAGGCAGAATGCAAATGGTTGCTTTATATGTATCCAGTGGCGGATGGTGTATGAGCGGCGCTTGGGCGCCGCCTCCCCGCCGGCTAAAGCAGAGAAAAAAAAAGTCAGCCCCGCCCCCCTGCGGCTGTCGCTGGTGCATTGACCTTCTTTTTTTTTATTTGGCTCCTTGGCTGTCACATGACAGCCAAGTAGTAAGCCTATTGGTCAGCCATTAAAAGCTATGTGGGTGCACTGAACAGCCGCACACGCATAGCTTGATTAGCTGCCCTGAGCCTCTGGCTCAGTGTGATTGGATGCAGTGGCTGGGGGCGGGCCACTGTGGCAGCGGACGTGACTCCCGCTCCCACAGAGTCCATGACCGCCCGGTGACCGACGAGGGGGGACAGCCCGCTCTTCGCATGCCGAATCTCTGCAGACTCAGCCCGCTTCTCCACATGTCGAATCTCTGCAACAATCCTGCCTGCCTATTGGATGGGGGAAGTGCGGGGCAGCGTCTCTGCAATGTACTTCACCTGTGTTACTGGCTGAAAACTGACCCCACCTGTGTCACTGGCTACATAACTGCCCCCACCTGTGTCACTGGCTACATAACTGCCCCCACCTGTGTCACTGGCTACATAACTGCCCCCACCTGTGTCACTGGCTGCATAACTGCCCCCACCTGTGTCACTGGCTGCAAACTGCCCTCACCTTTGTCACTCACTGCATAACTGCCCCACCTGTGTCACTGGCTGTAAACTGCCCCCACCTGTGTCACTGGCTGCCAACTGCCCCCACCTGTGTCACTGGATGCAAACTGCCCCCACCTGTGTCACTGGCTACATAACTGCCCCCACCTGTGTCACTGGCTACATAACTGCCCCCACCTGTGTCACTGGCTGCATAACTGCCCCCACCTGTGTCACTGGCTGCAAACTGCCCTCACCTTTGTCACTCACTGCATAACTGCCCCACCTGTGTCACTGGCTGTAAACTGCCCCCACC
>BLSH010170779.1:13152-27680 GCA_018402905.1 Glandirana rugosa
TCCTGTGTCATATGTCGAGTCGTAGTGTCCTGTGTCATATGTCGAGTCGTAGTGTCCTGTGTCATATGTCGGGGTCGTAGTGTCTTGTGTTATATGTCGTAGTGTGCACCCCATTTAACGTCGGTTATAGTGTCCACCCCAGTTAACGTCGGTTATAGTGTCCACCCCCTTTTATATTGGCTGCAATTTTCCCCCACCTGTGATATTGGCTGCAATTGACCCCACCTGTGATATTGGCTGCAATTTACCCCACGTGTGATGCTGTATATTGTGTTCTGTGATGCTGGGGCTGTATACTGTGTCCTGTGATGCTGAGCTGTATACTGTGTCCTGTGATGCTGAGCTGTATACTGTGTCCTGTGATGTGATGCTGAGCTGTATACTGTATCCTGTGCTGCTGAGCTGTATACTGTGTCTTGTGATGCTGAGCTGTATACTGTGTCCTGTGACGCTGAGCTGTATACTGTGTCCTGTGATGCTGAGCTGTATACTGTGTCCTGTGATGCTGAGCTGTATACTGTGTCCTGTGATGCTGAGCTGTATACTCCTGACACAATATGTGGAATACAGGGGACGGAGTGGGTGGATTATATAGGGGGTGGGGCTTATTAGAAGTCGGAGGGGTCAAAAAGGAAGGGCGGGACCTGGGCCCCCCCCCATTCTAAAACCTCACCAGCCGCCACTGTATGTATCTAATTCAAAACTTCTTTTCTAGGTTTCTCATGGTTAGAGCAGATCTCCAGCCTATAATTCAGTGGTTCTCAACTCCTGTCCTCAGGACTCACCAACAGGCCAGGTTTGCAAGATAACTGAAACACATCACAGGTGATATCATTTTCTGCTCAGTGATTGCAGTATTCTAGTCTGCATCTCCCCAAGACAATACTTAAAAACTGGCCTGTTAGTGGGTCCTGAGGACAGGGGTTGAGAACCACTGTTATAATTGTTTTGCCTGCAGTCCCATCCTATTTTCTTCTTAAAAAGGAACTAAATTCAAAAATTGAACATTGCATGTCTTTTGGGAATCTTTAGTAACCTTGACTGAGGTTAGGCAGCAGCCTGTAAAGCATACCTTATATCCTAAATGAATCCAAAGAAGCAGCAGTGCACTTCCAGTGTCAGAGAGTACTAAGACACTCTTGTACCTGTGGGTTTCTGACTGCTAGTCTTTCAAGGGTGAGATAACACTGAGACTTTAGGGGGCAGCTTTGCCACTGATCCAAGATGGCCACTGCCAAAATGAGATAAAGCCTGGAATCAGGCATAATAAATTAAAATTGCATTACAGATCTGCTTCCAAGAGTGCTAGAAAACTAGAGGCAAGAGACTGGAAGGTCTGGTTGCTGGCCTGGGCTCGCATCCGTGAGCATAGGACAAACAAGAAGAAATTGGCTGAACACCTTCGCCGATCCATCAGGTTTATTTAACATATAAAGACTGCCACCAGGACCAGGACACAGAATAAGAGGTGACGTATTTCACACTGACATTGTGCTTTTTCAAAACATTTGAAGAAGCACAATGTCAGTGTGAAACGCGTCACCTCTTATCTTGTATGTGTCCTGATCCTGGTGGCAGTCTTTATATGTTAAATAAACCTTCTTGTTTGGGCTAGAAAACTGCTACTGAGTTAACATTGGTCACCCACTAGCCCTTTTCTGTGATTGTTTCCCCAGAGTTCAAGTCCTTTCTAAGTTGCCCCTATTAAGTATTTTTAAGTTACTGTGTTTAATCACTGAGAAACGCTGCTAATACTCACCAGTGATGTCATCAGTAAGAAAGACCCCTTGTCTCCAGCTGTTGAGAGGAGGGAACTGTTGAACTGAAAAAACTTTGAGGACCAGTCAACCAGTAGACCAGGCATGAGTGACAAGTCTTCTCAACATGAAATACTGGAGAAAGGAATCGGAGAGATGCAGACGAAAAGGACTTTTTGCCCAAAGATAATCTTTTTAGGCCTGTCGGTATTTTGGTGGGGGGGTTTTGTGTCCCTTTGGGGAGAGTTCCCTTCACTGACTCTCCCAAGGTAGTGAAAGGAGTTCTTTCCTGTCTTATACATTGAAACGGAAGCCCCTATTTAAAAATGTAAGATCTTTTCATGTTCTGGTGATAACTGTAAAATATGTGATTTCTCATTACTTACCTGTCCTGCTAAAAACAAAAACTTGACTGTTATTCTAATTGTTTTTTTACTCTATCTAAAACGAATGTAGCCAATGTAATCCCTTGAGAGTGGCTGGTAGTAGTGGTTCACCTTATAGTTGCCCTCAATCACAACATATATCACACATCCGGAGACACTGACCAGACTGGCTCTTGTTTTTCTCGTTTTATTTACGGAAATAACTTGGATGGGGATAAGGGATGACTGTGGGATGCCCAAAATAATTGTAGTACACAAACTCCATATACACTCCTGTATATGCACACTTGCACTGCAGACTCTCCCTCTGCAGACTATTACTCCTCACATCTCTTCAGCACTCAACTTGCTGACCATTTCTCCTACTGTTCTCTCTCCAGCACTGCACTTGGTTTCCAGCTTGAAAGGAAATTTATCAAGCTTCTCTGTTCCTTTATCTTTACCGCGGCTAGCACATGGCAAGGCCTACGCTCAGTAGAACCTCCGGAACACCCATTACAGGCCAGGGATCACGGGCCCCTGAATGTGTAGCAAAAGTACTTGAGTTCTAGCCGGGCCTTTGATGGACTACAACTCCCATCCCATCCCTCTTCCAGGTCCCACCCACCTGCTTTTCCTGAACTGACTCCCAATCTCCCAAAGACTGTCCACTATTTCTCTCCCAGCCTGCTCCAGCACTTTCCCCTGCAGTTCCCAAACCAGTGGATCACTTTAAAGTCTCTCACTGTGTAGCACCTCCGCTGTTCTCATGTTCCCTGTGCGACTCCAGGTATCAACTCCGCTCCTGGCTGCACCTGAACCTCCAGGCCCCAAGGTCACCCTCCCCAGACTGGGGCGACCTCCCGGGTAGGGGCATACACAGCACTTCTGCTACATCTCCAAACTTCCACCCGACACTTCTCACCCAGATTGGGCTGACTCAGAGTATTTAAGGAGGCCTGCCAATCCTGCTTGGAGATTGGTCAGGGCTCCTAGGAATATTGCAGATGGCTCCACCTCTCTCCCAGCTCTTTGACCAGAAACCCTCCTCCAGGTTTCTAGAAAGAAGTGGAAGGTTCTGATAACCTCATCTATCAAGTCCACTCAATCCTTCCGGAGCCACTCCTCCCGGCCCAGATCAAAACATTCAGGCTTGCTCTTACACTCAGGCCTGATTCAATTTTACCTCACCTAGCAAACCCTGCTCGAAAAACACACCTACACCATGGGGGGCGCTACACTAAAAAAAAACTTTTACTTTAGATATGTTTTACCAAGTTTGTGGGAAGGGGATGGGAGGCAGAGTGTAGGCTTGTCTTGCCAAAGGGTGAAGGGGAGAGAGAAAGGATAGCTGGCCATGAAACATTGGGAGAAGTTGAGAACCCAGAGTAGGACCTGACCTGGGAGAAAGACAAAGCGTGAGTTTCAGAAAGAGAAAGTGAAAGAGAAAAAAAAGAAAGCAGATGATCAAGGACAATGAGAAAAGGAGAAAGGTAGTGGGATCTTATTTTTGGAGGATGAGTGTCAGGAAAGGCAAAATATGCCCAGACCCTGTGCCAATCGGTTGGCTTGCTCTGTAGTGAACGTATTCACAAAACGCCTTGTGTTTCTCTCAATGGTTGCAAGGTGTTCTCTGATTGGACAACTTGGAGAGACAGGATGGTGATGGTGATGTCCAAGCTGGACCAATGTAAAACCCATACCTGAAATGTAGTTTTAAGGTGTTTTGACAACAATTCACACCTGTAAATTGAAGGATTAACATTACTGAAACCTTTCTGACACCAAGGATGAGATTGTGTAACTACTTAGACAATAACATCTGCATTTCCATGGTAATTGGGCCAAGGTGTTGGTGCCACCTGAGGAGTATTGGAGATAAACAGGAGACGGCACTCCAATTCAAATCCAATTCAAAAGTCCATCAGGTACATGCAGGTGAGATAGACGCAATTCACAAATCTATGTTCGCCCCCCTCGCGGTCCCACGCCTCTGGAGATAGAACACCCCATCAAATAAATGATTACGCGAACATAGATTCGTGAAACGCGTCTATCTCACCTGAATGTACCTGGTGCTCTTTTGAATTGGATTTAAGCACTTATATATTTATAGAACTATGGTCTTGTATTTCACCTGTAAGTTTTCCAATAAATATTCATGGCTTTTTACTGCAAATCTGGAGTGCCGTCACCTGTTTATCTCCAATACTCCTCAGCAGCCCACAGACTGGACAGCACCTGGAGGTAGCAGTAATTAACTTTATCTCATCTGGAGTGGTCAGTCCCTGCCCCTCTATTGTTGGTGCCACCTGTTTGGATGTAAATGAGAATAAAGAGATTCGAGGCTGCGGCTGCGGGATTTTCATGGTACCATCATGAACTCACAAATAAGTTTTTGGTTAAAAATGAGAGATTTTATTCCAAGTTAATACAAACAACATATATATTAATTAATACATATTAATTAAAACAAGGTTATTTGACAGTGTTCCCAGACTAATAACAACAGTGGTCTGTTATCCTCACTGTATGGAGTGTGCCCGCGGCTCGGGCAAACCAGATGTCCACTAGCGAGCTGCTATGAGCTGCTAGAGCAAAAGAACGGGGAACCGCCGATGTAAACACGGCGGATCCCTGCTCTGTCAGTGGTGACATAAGAGATCTACTGATCCCTGTCACTGGGATCAGTTAGATCTCTTATGCCCATAACAGCCCAGCCCCCTCACAGTTAGAACACACCCAGGGAACACAGTTAACCCCTAGATCTCCCCCCTGCAGGTTAACCCCTTCACTGCCAATGACATTTATACAGTAATCAGTGGACATTTAAATGTCTGATCGCTCTATAAATGTCATTGGTCCCAAAAAAGTGTCAAAAATGTCCGACATGTCCGCCCCAATATCACAGTCCTGATGAAAATCGCAGATCGCCGCCATTACTAATAAAAAAATTTAAAAAAAATGAAAATCCCAGGAATTAATTCTCATCATCCGTAAACGCGGCAACTTTTGCGCAAACCAATCAATAAACGCCGATTGCGTATATGAGGAAGAATATAAATCGACCAAAACCGATGAATAAATTCGTTTTTTTATATATTTTTTTGGATTTGTATTTTAGCAAAAAGTAAATAATATTGTTTATTTTGCAAAATTGTCGCTCTTTTTTAGTTTAAAGCGGTGATCAGAAATGAAGCAGAGGTGATCAAATACCACCAAAAGAAAGCTCTATTTGTGGGGAAAAAGATGCAAATTTCGTTTGGGTACAACGTCGCACGACCGCGCAATTGTCAGTTAAAGCGACGCAGTGTAGAATCGCAAAAAGTGCTCTGGTCCTAACGTGGGAAATCCTTCCGGGGGTGAAGTGGTTAAAGTGCTGAGGCTATCAGTCACATGCTGTGAGCTGGAGCTCCCACCCCTTTTAGCTCTTGGTGTCAGAGAAAACTGTCAGAAGTGGCTCACATAGATAGTAGAGGGATGAGTCATCAGAGAGAAATGACACTTAGGGCTCTGGATTGAGAAAAGTACACACTTTGTTCATATTTCATGTCAGAAGTTTACAACCACTTTAAAGTGATTGTAAAGTCTTGTTTTTGTTTGTTTTTTTTTTGCTGCTCCTGGCCCCTCCCTCCCGTCGAGTGCCCCCTCAGCAAGCAGTTTGCTCTGGGGCACCCGAGCCAAGCTGCAGCTCCGTTTGTCCATTCAGACTCTGAGCTGCCATTCGGCCCTGCTCCCTCTCTCCCCTGATTGGTTAACTGACTTTGATTGACAAAGCCAATGGCGCCACTGCTTTTTCTCAGCCAATCAGGGGGAGAGTCCCGGACGGCCGAAGGACTCATGGACATCGCTGGACAGAGATGGGGCTCAGGTAAGTATTAGGGGGTGCTGGGGAGGCTGCTAAACACAGAAGGCTTTTTATCTTAATGCATAGAATGCACTAAGATAAAAAGACCTTCTGCCTTTACAACTTCTTTCACCCCTTGGTGCCGGCTACCGCCAGCCCTATAAGGGGTTAATATGCAGGGAAGTGCAGCGGGGCTTATGGCCACATGACCGCCGTGATTGGCTGTCACGGCAGTCACATGATCACAGGCAGCGATTGGGAACGTTTCGTGAGCCGCCGGTCACTGTGCACAGCACTGTCGGTGCTATTGCACGCAAATATGCAGCCGCTCAGCGCTGGCCTGTCCATTGAGAGGTGAGGCCAGCAAAGAGATGCCAACCGCACACTGGCTGAATGAAATTGCTTGAAATTTATTGGAATAGTAAAACCACCATGAGGTGCCAATACAGGTATAGGCAGACACCGATATACATCCAAGACAGGTAGATAAGTTGACGCGTTTCACAGACCGAACATCTGCTTAGTCATAACCTTCAAAGATAAATGTGAATGATCCGAACCTTTATATCAAATGTGGAGACAAAGTGATTCTTGTGCAGGTGTTTGCAATGGATCATCAATTAATTACCTGACAAGTTGATTGGACAACCCCTGAAGCCATCAAGGGGTTGCCAAACAACAAGGAGAGTTAAAACCTCTAAAGACCAGACTAAAATCAAATACACACCGCGATCGTCAACCCATCTGATCGGTATGAAACCATGAAAGACAAGGTCAGTTGTGACCCTCTGGATGGAAGAGGAAAGAAGAAAAGACTCTCAGGAAATGCGGAGCTGTTGTGGGGACACTCCGAATGGTGACTATGCGGTACATGTTGAGTGGTAAATCTGTAAAAATGAAATATGCAATATTCAATAAATAAAGAGACCCACACAGACTCCACATATCCATTGTATCCCACACAAGACCTCTACATTAAATGGATGAATAAAAGAGCGGTGCATCAATTTGTTGGCAATTTTAAACCCTTTTTTTTTAAATATAAAGACCTACTGGTAACCCGGGCTGTGTGTCTGTCGGCGAGGGGCCCAAAGCAAGTAGAGCCCCCAAAGTGCGGTACACATGAGTGTCAAATTATATGAAACTTATATCACCAAAATCCAATGCGCACCCCTCTCTAAACCTCTGAATAAACTCCAAAATGTGCCTGACGACACAAATGCTTATTTATAGGAACCCCCTGTCCTTAGCCACAAAAGAAAAAGAAAACAAATGGAATATGCACAGCACCCTATATAACAAAGGATGTTGTCTCCCTCTCTCATGTTTATACCCTCCTCTCTTACCATAAAGGAACACCAAATATTCCATTCTATGTGATACTTTTTACTGACTGGATAGAATAAGCCCGGTGCGAGGACCAATGTATAGATTGCCTAACTACTTGTCATAAAGATGTGTCACATTTTTATGACAAGTAGTTAGGCAATCTATACATTGGTCCTCCCACCGGGCTCATTCTATCTAGAATTCTGCTGAGGAGCCTGTGGATCCAGAAGACTTCTCTTCTGCATAAGATCCGGAAAAGATCTCCACCATGAAGACCCGTGTAGGCCTTGTCAATGACCTGCACCGTCATCGAGGTGGCCCTTCCTCCATGTGCATTGTTGAAATGTCGTGCGACATTCGTTGACTTCAATGTCCTAATGTCTGCCAGATGCTCTCTAAATCTGTCACAAAGCCTTCTCGTAGTCCTGCCAACATATTGTGCAGGGCACTGAGTGCACGTGATGACATAAATGACAAAAGTGGTGTTGCAATTGAAGAATTTTTCAATAGAGTACTGTCTGTTGTCAACTACTGAGCAGAACAAATTACTTTGGAGTATGTAGGCACAACAAGGACAGTCGCGAGCTCCGCATTTATAATTCCCTCTACAATGTAGCCAGGTAAGGCAGGATTGTGTGTATTTGTTAGGCTGAAAGAAACTGGGAGATAAGAAATTGCCAATTGTTTTTGCTCTCTTGGGTACAATCTTGACCCCACTGTCCAAAAGTTTTGAGCAAATGGGGTCGGAATTTAACAGTGGGAGATGTTTGTTCACTATATGTTTTATGTCCTGGAACTCTACACTATAATTCAATGTTAAAGATGGACAGTTTTGTCCCCATCTATGAGGTGGGGTCACAGAAGCACGGGAGTGGGAGCTGTGGCCGTACCTGTTGTTTATCCATGTCCTCTTCTTATTCATCTTATTTACCTTGTCCATTGGTCTTAATGAACAGGTACTTCCTCCCTCAACAAAACCCAGCAAGGACCTCCTACTTTTCCGTTGGGCTATGTTAAAGGATCTATTCAGAACCCAGATGGGGTAACCTCTTTGACAAAAACGTTCCTTACAATTTCCTTGACTCCATACAAAAGGCAGCCTCATTGCTGCATATACGGCGGAGGCAGAGGAATTGCCCAACCGGAATGCCCTTAATCGTATGGTGTGGATGTCCTGATTCGGCATGTAAGAGACTGTTGCCTGATAAAGGTTTTCTGTACAGGCCACACACCACACGACCTTCTTCGGTTTAGCTCTCCTTGTTGTTTGGCAACCCCTTGATGGCTTCAGGGGTTGTCCAATCAACTTGTCAGGTAATTAATTGATGATCCATTGCAAACACCTGCACAAGAATCACGTTGTCTCCACATTTGATATAAAGGTTCGGATCATTCACATTTATCTTTGAAGGTTATGACTAAGCAGACGTTCGGTCTGTGAAACGCGTCAACCTATCTACCTGTCTTGGATGTATGTCGGTGGTGTCTGCCTATACCTGTATTGGCACCTCATGGTGGTATTACTATTCCAATAAATTTCAAGCAATTTCATTCAGCCAGTGTGCGGTTAGTATCTCTTTGCTGGCCTCACCTCTCTGGATCACGAACAGGACCTGCACCTGACTGACTGATTTTCATTGATTCACACCTGGAGCGGCTCCACTCCTCTCTTCCTCACAGTATGAACCTGTCCATTGAGAGGCCACATATTTGCGTGCGCTCAGCCCAAAGAGGTTAAAATGTTCAAAGGTAACAGAAGCCATCCAATTCTTACAAAGACCACAGCTGCATTCCACAGAGGTTGGCCCATGCAACTGTAAGCCTGCAAATTTGATTATGGGATATTTGCTGAAGAGGATCAGAGTTTGGGTCGATTCTTCCTTTCACCCACTTCAGAAGGGGTATATCAGAACCTGTAACTTTTTATGACATTTATGGAGCAGGGTGGGCATGGCAGCAGGTGAGCTCTTGCACAAACATAGACATGTTTTAAGTGTTGCTGTAATGAAAGGTAAACTAAATTAACCTCACCTGTAAGCACTGGTGTTCTGGGCTTAGTTCTTAACTGGAACACTATATACAAGCAGCTTTTTGAATACAATGCTCCAGTTTCCTTCCACTACCTTATACCCCATGGTAGGTTAAGTGTACTGTGACCAAAACATGTATTTTGATTTTTGGGGGAGTAGAGATAATTGGAAGCTCTATCGGGATTTTATTGATAGACAAAAAATAATGTCCGAACTCAGTGTCTTATAAAATGTTATTTTTAGCCATGGCCCAACCCCTAGAGGCCTAATGGTGACCTCCAGAGTCAGGGAGAGCTGACATCCATCTTCACAGTGTGGGTTACTAGGCATAGTGGGTGTAGTGCAGGTAGAGTAAGTTGGGCGCCAGACACTCTGAGATTGCAAAAGAGATTTATTGTCTCTTAACAGAACTGGAGAGAGAGGGTAAAATCACGCCCACCAAAAGGCCCCTACATCCATTATTTTATATCATGGGAATTAAAACTGAAATTAAATGTATCAAGAAGTCAGAATTACATGCAACAGCACCTTGTCTATATGCAAAATGATATGACAAACCATTATGTTCAATTTCAAGGGGCAAGCTAGGGCAGTATAGGGGCAGGCATGGGTAGTATAAACACAGGATAGGATAGTATAGGGGCAGGCTATGGTAGTAAATGGACAGGCTAGGGCATTATAGGAGTGGGCTAGGACAATATAGGGGCAGGCTAGTGTAATATATGGGCAGGATAGGGTAGTATAGGGACAGGTTAGGGTAGTATAGGGACAGGTTAGGGTAGTATAGGGACAGGTTAAGATAGTAAATGGCAAGCTAGGGCTGTATAGTGATTTTTGAGCATGGCAGGTTATGCAACATTTGGCCATCTAGCAGATCAGGAGCCACTACTAGAACAAATTATGGAAACTCTTTGTGTCCTGTCACTCAGGACTAACTTATAATACCTCTCTGTTGCTCTCTCCCAGTGTTCCCACAGTCTTCAATGCCTAGCCTCACGCATGCACCAGAGCAGAAGAAGGCAGGCTGGGCATGAGGCTGGCTTCACCCCCTCCTCTAGTTCCACCCAATAGAAATGCAAACTTCGCAAGCTGTGCCCAAACATTGATTGCTGGCGGAGCCGGTGGGGAGGGGATCTTTCATTGCTCACTGTCTCCTGTGGGTACACACCTGAGCTCTTCATGTGCGCCAGGGTGTTTAACAGCCATTGTTAGACTGTGTGCGAGCACCCTCCCGCCTAGCAACTATGAGTATCAGCAGCAGCAGCGTGGCCTTTTTACAGGGCAGTGGGGTGTCAATTTGCTGCCCCTCTTAAAGTGCTGCCTGGGTCCAATGGACCAAGCGGGACCCATGGTAGGGCCGGCCCTGGCTGGTGGGTACTGCTGGTGGGAACTGTTGCTGGGTACTGCTGGTGGGTACTGTTGCTGGGTACTGTTGATGGGTAGTGTTGCTGGGTACTGCTGGTGGGCACAGCTGGCTGGTTCCCAACCCGCCATCCCTGAGCGTCAGTGTGACAGGAGCCGACACTAGAGGAGCAGAGCAGCACTGATGCTTCCTGTATCGCTCCTGTAACAGGCAGAGTACATTTGGTATCACTCCGCCTGTGACAGGAGATGGCGCTATACAGGAATCATCAGCTCTGCTTCCTCTAGTGCCGGCTTTGTTCTTCACACTGATGCTCAGGGATGGCGGGTCAGGAACCTGCGATCTGGGCTTGCCGACCCGCCATCCCAGAGCAGAAGGTTGGGGCCACATCAGAGGGCACGGTTGGGCACCCCTGAACTAGATGGACTTGTGTCTTTTTCAACCTGACTAACTATGTAACTCAAATGGAAAAGGTCGATTTTGGCACAAGCCCTCACTCTGCTTTCAGTTAACCAGCATATGTAGACACTCCTACGGTCAGCTTGCTTTGAAATCTCAGCATTAAGGGGGTAATATTCTATTATTCTACAAATCATTCTCTTTTTACAGCATCATCATTACAACATATTATTTTAAGAGCAGACTTACCAGGTACAGAAACTTCTATTACACTTCCTATGATCTGCTGCTCTTCAAAGGCTGCTGAACATCTATAATATCCGGTGTCACTTATCTGCATAAATTGAAACCTCAGAACATGAACTGCTTCATCTTCCATTTCGTCTTCCCATCCCAAGGAGATCCGATCATCCGACTTTCCATCCTCACATTGACTACTTGTTCCACGGGCTATTCTGCACCAGGTCACAATGGGCAGATTCTGGGAGCATAGGTGGACCGGACATCTCAGGGATAGTGATTGGTTATTGGTGTGAATGACCTTTGAATTCTTTGGGACATTTATATTTGGAATGCAAGCCGGATTGTCCACTGTAAAGAAAGGAACATTCATTAAAAGCTGTTCTGTGTGCAGTGACCTAAAGCATTCGTAAAAGAATTTAAGAGGGAAAGAAAATATCAGCACTAATGGTCCAATGACCTACCCTCCCTCCCCTTTTGGTGTTGCAGTGATGTTTTCTTACAGGCTTGGGTCAAGGGACGTCATGGCAGTGGGTTGGCGGTTGTTGGTCTTTGACGGTGGGATAAAATTCAGGATAAGGAAGGGTTTTAGGACACATCGGAGGTATGTGTCACTATGGTGTATTCCAGCTAACGGAGGTTTAGCCCGAATATTGGAATGGTTGCACTGCAAGTAAGGTTCGTCTCCGAGTCGGTGTTCTACGGCTGGAGGCCTGGTATGGTATTAGTTATACAGTGCGGGTTTGGAACATAATTTAATTTGAGGGGGTGCCGCCACAGACCAACATTCTCAAAGACGTATAAGTGATGCTGATATCTTTGTTAAAGAATGTTGTTTGAAGTTTAATTTTCATGTTAAGTTATTACTTGAATAAACAGGCTGCTATGGCCATTTTTTACTCCAATCAGTAGTGGTCTCCAATTATTGTTAAGGGTAAGGTTGGGCAGGAGTAGAGGTGGCATGGCAGTTTGCTGAAAACAAGACCACAGTTGGGTCCATCGGGTCTACCCGGGTCATGTGTAGTGAGCTATCAGGCTGCTCAAGGGTTAGGAAGAGGCTAATCGGCCCACTTCAAGGTGTTCAAGGCTCCATTGTGGTGAGCCATAAGTACAAAGGGAGGGCTCAGTGCCTCTTTCTCTTCACATGGGAACTAGCTAGGAGGACCGTGCATGATGTGGTTCCAACTGAGAGGTTTTTCCATCCTTGAAAGGGGTATCCAGTCGGGGTATTGAAAAGAATAAAGGACTTTATGTACTTAACACTACTCTAAGGTATGAGTTGGGCAGCCTGGTTAGGAAACAGACTGAACAGGAGAGAGCTAGAGGGAGGAAGAATTAACTGTAAACTGACTATGTGCTGTATCAACTGAATGCTTCTCAGTAAAAGTTCCAAGTTAACTCCAAGGTGCCCGGTCTGAAGTTCTTCCACAAAGGAATGGATTAGGGTTGTTGTATTGTATCAAAAGAACGGGACTTAAATCAGGGTGTAGGCAGGTGGTAGAGTGGGTTCCCCTGTAAGGTGCCTCCTTTCCCTGGGAGACTAGACAAGACCATAGAGAGAGGTGGGTCAGACTGCAGAGGAAGAGAAAGCAGCAACATCCATCTGATAGGAAGGGGAGCAGGTTGCCCTGGGATTCACCATCCTTGTTCCAGGAGAGAAATGAGAGAGCCATGGAGCTGGTTTACCCTTCCGTTTCCCCCATCCTGGCTCAGGAAGAACATAGGCCCATCTAACTGCAGGGGCAAGAGAAGCCACTAGCAGGGCCTGGGGCCAAGGGTCCGTTACATGACTGAACTGTGTTGTTCTATTGGAGCCATGATTGATTGAGGCTTTCATTAAACGAGCATCAACCATATCCAGCCTCGTGGTGTCTTTATTTGGCAATAACGTTGCTCTAAAGAGTGTGAGCATGAGTTCTACTGGTGTCCCCTGGTTGTCGGGCCTATAGAAGATGCCCAGTGTCCATAAACCCTTGGGAGTGAGGGGGGTGAAGCACACAGTCAGGGGTCGGTCTCCACCCGCCACCCACACATCAGGGATAGTCGTCAGGCATAGTCCTGTATTGCCAAAAGGCCATTGTTACGTTGGGGGTCAGCTCAGCTGCTCACTATGGTCACATAGGAGGCAGCCGCCCACATGGGTGTTTGTACTACTAAAGGTCTACAAGTGTAGAATGCTGCAAGTGTGCAATCTCATTGTCATTGCCATGAGTAACCGGTGTTTGGTGCTAATGCAGCTAGCCAGCGTGTGTACAGTGTGACTAGGCAAGGATAACGGTACGCTCTAGTAGCAAGGGTTTTTCTAAGTGACTCCCTCACTAGTGGTCGGTGCCCCATAGTTGGGACAGAATCCGTGCCACGGAGCCCCCATGCATCTAGATGGATGTCACGGGAGAGAAGGTGTGAGAGGGTTCTCAGTAGTATGTCATTATGAGTGATGTGGTATCCCTTGCTCAGACTACGGGGTTACCCTCAAGGGCCCACAGCCTCACAGCCTCCTAGCACTCCCTCTCCAGCTTCTACTTGAACTCTCCTGCCCTGCTGGGCTGACCCTGAGTAATTAAGGGGGTCTGCCCCCTGCCAACCCATCTGTTGGGGATTGGTCAGGGCCCTCATGAATACTCCAGGCAGCTCCTCCTAACCTTCCTCCCATTCTTCTGGGAATTTCTTACAAGCTCCAGAAGTAGGGGGAGGTACCAGAGATGCTGTCTGCTGAGTCATTCCAGCCTCCCTGGATCACTCGCCCGACCCAGATTAAAACTCAGGTTTGGCTGCCAGCCAAGCCAAAACATTTTACCTACACCACAAAAGTCCTAACATTACCAACCCTAACACACTAGAGGGTGCTACAAGTGAATGAGACATGAGGGGTTTATTGTGCCACCAAGATTTGCTCGGTACTACGCTGGAGTGTCGTCATATTGCAGATTTCTCATGACCGCGGCTTCCGCCTGCATGGTTGGGCATTAGCGAGTGAAGAGTCTAGAGTTCTGCCCACAAGTGGTTAGCACTTAACAATGGTGATCACAGATCTGTCAGTGCTGCTGGAGCACACTGCTATGTATACTTGCTCATTATTGCAAGAGCTTCCAACCCTTGGCCACACTTCAATGTAGCTCTCTTCCCTCCACAGAACTAATATCACACATCATGACTAATCTTACACACTCATATGTACTATTTTGGGGGGGGGGGGGG
>BLSH010170779.1:28375-39673 GCA_018402905.1 Glandirana rugosa
TGAGTGGAAAACCGGTGTGGGGTGTAAGTTTAAACCGTAGTCGAGGGGGTGAACAGGAAGGTCTTGGACGTGTCGTGGAGGTTGTTTAAACCCGACCTCGACGGGTATATATGTGACCATAAACATATGAATAGAACTGTACAAAACGTGATTCTACATACCTCACTGCCTTATTTACCCATATGTTTGCACCTTTTTAATACAAATCAAATGACTAGTGTCATTAATTGACGAACGGCTGCCGACTAGCCGTTAACTGCCGCTGTCACACCGAGCTATCGCGCCTAGCGGCAGTATACTGCCGCCGGCGCTCTAGCTCGGGTCACTTCCGGCGGCGCGCGCTCACTGGGCTCGATCTCGCGGCCGCCGTCATATGACGGCGATCCGCGCTATCGAGCCACACTGTCGCCGTCAATTGCCGATCAGCCGTCGGCAAGCAGTTAATTACTGTGATCAGTAAACTAAACATAATTTTTCCACGTTTGTATACCCATTTATTCCGTCACTCCATACATCTTAGTGCAAAACATGTCAAGATAAGTATACAAATACCAGTGTATATATGGGCAGCTCCAGCCCAAATTTGTTGGAGGTGCTGTGCAGGTTCTGGAAGGACAAGTGGGGGAGCTGATGCCAAATTTGAATGTGGGGTGTGGCCAAAAGGTGAGTGTGGCTAAATGGGTGTGGCCAAAAGTGAGCGATTCTTCTTTATAGCTTGTAGTGTGTCCCCTTTGCCTCTTTGTATAGGCTAAATAGGGCCTGGAGGTACATTGAAGGGATTGTGGAAGTAAAATAAGCTCCATTGAGGCCAGCAATTAAAGCCCCCTGAATATGCCACGATCAGCAAGTTGTCAGGGCCAACAATAACCTCAAGTCAGTGGGGTAGATAAGTACAATAATTCAACAGCCACAAAGAAGCCAGAGAACCATCTAAAAACTCAGTCACTGAAAACAGGCCATGCAGTCAGGCATGCTGTCCCATGCCATCGCTAGATGCTCTTCCAGACCACTTCCTCTTTGCACCACATATAACCGCTCTTCTCATATCAATCTGCCATCATTGGCAGTACTGGCAGACCTGAGTCCCAGCAGCACGCAAGTACTCTAAACTATATGTCAGGAGCTGCAGGATTGTTCTGCAGACTACAGATAGGTTTCTGACACCCCTCAGCCAATGCTTATCAGCTAGAAAAAGTTAAATAAATGAGGACTCTCACTATGGTGCATGGGTATTGCTAGGATCGTGAAAGACTTAGGGCACCCAGTGGCACACTAAAAAAAAAAAAAAAAATAAAAAGCGCATAGCATGTCATGGTGAGCAGTTGGCATGTACAGATAGCACCCAACAGTGGGAGGGGCTTAAAAGGAATAGGTAAAATAGAATCTGAGTCCACTTGCTACATACTGTGTACTGCACACATGTAACAGTGTTTGTACCCACATATATGCCCTAATTACTGTGCTAGTCTAATAACCACACATAAACCTTAGCACAAAAGATAATTTTATATATGCTTTTCTGCTGCTGCCACTTATCTGCTGCTTTTTCATTACCGCTCACTGATTGGTTGCTAAAGGTTACAGCACATCATTACCAGTCACTGATTGGGGTAGTTAGCCGCACAAAGCTGTCATGAGGCGACAAACAAGAGGGAGAGTGTGTAGGGGGAAGAGGGAAGAGAAGGAGTCAAAGTTCAAGGGAGAAAAAAAGAAGAAAAAATCAGAGAGGTGGTGGGGATTGGGGGGGGGGGGGGGTGCAAGAGGTGTCATCATAATGATAGGTGTTCCTTGTCCACATCTTTCTGTATCCTAGAAACAAAGGCAACATAAAGATTAGATAAGTGTTTCCAATTGTAGGCAGATGCAGGTTTCCCCTCCATCCAGTAGGTGGCACTGTGCCAATTTACAAATGGAGTGGAGAAATGTCCCCTCACAGACTCCATCAGTGTCTCAGAGGACCCAGCTGTCTGATTGGACACTGCAACCTCTGTTGACCTTCAGCAGCCATCTTGGTGTTGGACCTTATAAAATAGGGTGTCCGTGTCATTTGGGTGAGCTTGGAGTAAACTGAAGGTCAGGTACAGAGATAGGGTTGCCACCTGTCCGGGATTCACCCGGACAGTTCGGGTTTTGAATCATGCGTCCGGGTTTCAGACCACCTAAAACCTGGACACATTATTCAGACCGGACTATGGCTTGCTAGTAGGGTTGCTAGCTGCAGGTTTCTAAGCCAAGAGTGTCTGTTACACTGTCTTTCAAACTGCCCAACGCCAGCACTAACAGTTACCCCCACCCCCACACTAACGTGAAAGGAGAGAGAGCTCAATCTGCTCCTCTTCTTCCCGCCCCCACCCCTCAGTGTCTGTCCACACTCCAATCCCCGGCAAGTGGGGGTGTGAAATTGGAAGTCCAGTAGTCGCAGATACATCTAGATGAGAGGTGCTGACTGCCAAGGGGTGAGTGAGTTCACCATCCATCCTTGTCCTCACCCCTTCTCTCTCCTGTCTCTGTGCACACTAAGGTAAATCGGGGTTCTCAGAGCACCCCTTACATCAGAGTTCCCCTTTACACCAGAGGCCACAGTGTTCCCCCTTACATCAAAGTCCTCTCTGTACATCAGAGTTCTCAGTGTTCCCCCTTACATCAAAGTCCTCTCTGCACATTAGAGTTCTCAGTGTTCCCCCTTACATCAAAGTCCTCTCTGTACATTAGAGTTCTCAGTGTTCCCCCTTACATCAAAGTCCTCTCTGTACATCAGAGTTCTCAGTGTTCCCCCTTTAATCAGGGTTCCCAGAGCATCCCTTATGTCAGAGTCCCCAGAGTTCTCCCTTACATCAGAGACTGCAGAGCCCCCCCCCCCCACCCCTTACAGTGTAAGGGAACTGCTATAAAAAAAAAAAATGTTGGGCGTCGTGAAAATGTTCGGGTTTGACTTGAAGAAAAGGTGGCAACCCTATACCACACTTTTTAGGGAGAGTGCATAGCGCAGAGTACGTTTTCTAGCGAGTGGGGTCAAAACAGGGACAACACCTGTCTTGAAGAAACATTTTGGTATCCGAATTAGGAATGTGGTGCTCTTCCCAGCAGCATTACAGTGTTCTCCCAATACACAGCCGACCTCCACTCCTCCAGCAGAAGCCGTTCTCCGGTAATACAGGCCCAAGCCTGGTAACATTGTATAAACACCAATTGCTCTATCGCCTTATATCAGTGGCTACAAATACTGTTATTATACATTACTGCTATTCTATCTACAATATACAAGAGAACTACAACATCAAGAACTGTGTGTGGTCTTTCTCTGACTAAGTTCTCGAGGCCTGGGCCCTGCCTACACACTTAAATAGGGGCCACCAACTAGAAAATCATACCAAAGCCAACCAGAGCAGCAAAAATAAGTGGAGATCAGATATGTTGTTGGCACTGGTTTGTTTGCAGATACTTTGTAGACCCTGCGGGCTTAGGAGAATAAATGAATAGGGTTAGCAGATACTTCATAGACATTGTGGTTTTGGTAAACAAGTAAATACATTTTTTAGAAAATGTAGGAAATAAGTGATAGGGAAAGTGAATTATTTGTAGACCATGGGTGTCAAACTCATTGCGGGCCACACCAGCATTATGGTTGCCCTCAAAGGGCCAGTTGTATCTGTAACATTAGATGTCAAGAGCAACCCACTACCCCCCCCCCCTTATGTCAAATGTCAAAAGCCCCCCACCATCACAAGTCAAAAGCCCCTTACTTACATCACAGTGGACCTCCCTTTCCTTGTGCTGCTGCTGGGAAGAAGCTGGGGGCGGAGCTTGGGAGCAGAAAGTGTAGGGTCTGTAGGAGAAGCAGAGGAGGGCTGTTGAATGCAGAGAAAATGGGAGGCACAGACAAGGGGATGCTGCAGATGCACAGAGAGGTGCAGGATCTGTAAGAGGAGTTCTGTCCTCCTCTCTGTTGCAGACTGCTGAGGCCAGAGTTGCAGAGATGAGGGGGTGCTGTGGCAAACAGGATCTGGCAAACAAGTATAGTCCTCCTCTCTGCTATCTATGGTCAGCATGTAAAATCATATATTCATTCCACATTGTTTTTCAATGATTTCTAGCCTTCTCCTATTATCCTGAAGAGTCTTGAAGTCTGTAAACTTACTTTGTAAGGATCCCACACTGTTACTTCCTGAAATTCTGAGACATGTAGTCACTATGGCCTGTGATTGTCACATATTTCACAGAGCCTGCCTTCTGATCTACAGAGGAGCTGAGAGGAGGAGCTTCGGGAGGCGGAGTCAGTACAGGAATCACTGCTTGCAGCAAGGTACCATGAGATATGTAGTCCTTTAGAAAAGGAGGAGAAGCTGAAAAGCATGCTGGGAATCCAGGATGTTGTGGAAAGAGACAGCCAGCAGACAGAGAGAACTCACACCATGAAAGGAGATCTTTCAGGTAAGCTTATATTGGATTGTCCAAAATAACTATTGTTGTTACAGTGCTGATGATATAAAATGAAAGTGTATGCGGTGACTATATATCACCTTTAAAGGTTACTTTGTGGTGATGGAGACTGAGTTATGTTTTTAGACAAGACTAATTTAGAACCTCTTGATTTGGAGCAATTGCACTACTGCAATAGGTCCAAGACTATGTCTTTATGGACCTTGCTTTATGCACTGGTGGGGCTTTTTTCCTCATGCACCCAGAAACATAATGAATTAAGGGGTGCATGACTAAATTGGTATTTTGGAGTTCTCAAAAAATGAAGCCCTATAATCTAGGTCTCTCCCAAACTCACCCAATACCCACCCACAGGACCAGACCAGGCCCATTTGTTGAATCACCTTCCCTTTTAACTAATAACTAATTGCTCATACAATCAATGTTTCTAATTTTCATTTGTTGAAATATTTTAAGACTTTTAATTGCATGCTTTTTCATGTTTAATATATATTAAGATTTCAACCTTTTTTAACCACTCCAGATCCGCGCTATTGCCATAGTACGGCTCCAGCGCGGATCTGGAATGCCGGGACGACGTCCATGGACGTCGTCCCCTGTGCACGCTCCTCGCGCGCCCCCTAGTGGCAGCAGCGGCACGCGCACATGCGCGCCGCACGCTGCGCGAGCGTGCCCGTGGCTCGGGCGGACTCGATGTCCGTCCGAGACCCGCCGATCTCTTTTAGGAGCCTCAGAACGGGGAACCGCCGATGTAAACACGGCAGTTCCCCGTTCTGTGACAGGGGACATAACAGATCTACTGATCCCTGTCACTGGGATCAGTTAGATCTGTTATGTCCTGGCCAGCCCTGCCCCCCCACAGTAAGAACACACCCAGGGAACATATTTAACCCCTTCACTGCCCCCTGCAGGTTAACCCCTTCACTGCCAATGACATTTATACAGTAATCAGTGGATATTTAAATTTCTGATCGCTGTATAAATGTCATTGGTCCCAAAAATGTGTAAAAAATGTCCGTCATTTCTGCGGCAATATCGCAGTCCCGATAAAAATCGCAGATCGCCGCCATTACTAGTAAAAAAAAAAATAATAATAAAAACGCCATAAATCAATCAAGTTTGTAGATGCGATAACTTTTGCGCAAACCAATCAATATATGCCGATTGCGATTTTTTTTTTTACCAAAAATATGTAGAAGAATATATATCGGCCAAAACCGATGAATAATTTTTTTTAATGGATTTGTACTTTAGCAAAAAGTAAAAAATATTGTTCTTTTTTGCAAAATTGTCGCTCATTTTTTGTTTATAGCGGCGATCAGAAATGACGCAGAGGTGATCAAATACCACCAAAAGAAAGCTCTATTTGTGGGAAAAAAAGGACGCAAATTTTATTTGGGTACAACGTCGCACGACCGCGCAATTGTCATTCAAAATGCGACAGCGCTGAAAGCCAAAAATTGGTATGGGCAGGAGGGGGGTTTAAGTGCCCAGTAAGGAAGGGGTTAACCTGCAGGCAATGGCTAACCATAAGATTTAATGGGAATCCTCATCTTCTTCCCCCAACATTTATATCCAAACAGGTAGTACCAACACCTTGATCCAAATACCATGGAATGTAGGTGATATTGTCTGAGCCCTGGTTCACGCAGACACTGTGTGGGAAATACAGCAATCCCTGTGCATTTCCCACACCGCATTGTAATCGCACTGTGTTCTGCAATCTGCTGCGGGTGTCCATGGAAAGTTATCGACACCCCAAAAGTAGGTCACAAATGCGTTGCGCTTGCCTGAACTGGATCACATGGTTATAAACACCCATACGATGCCTGTATCTTTTTGGTGCGAATATGGTGCAACTTGAGCCATTAAAAATGAATGGGCTCAGATCGTATTGCACAGAATTGCATGTGATTTGCCATGGAGAGCGTTGCGATTCACATGCGGTTCACAGTGTGAACCTAAGCTAAGTGTCTAAGGACAGAATGGGAGGTGTAAAGTAGTTTAACCACCCTGTTCTAGTTACATAATCTCATCCTTGTTGTCATGAAGGCTTCATAAATGTTAAGAAAAATTACACACTCACCAGACTTAGTTGCTGTCTAAAATATAGAACAGCAAACTTGCTTGTTAACAATAGAAAGTAGTTGTCCCATTCAAGACGCCTCCTAGAAGTCAGATTTTGAAATGGTCTCCTTTCATCTGGTAATTAATAGTTCCATCCACATAACTTCCAAGGGGTCAAAATTCAAAAGGGTCTCCTCTCATGATTTCTGATGGTGCTATAACAACAGTGGTTGCCCATCCATTAGGGGTGCATGGTCACCCCCCCCCCCCATCCATGCGTCTGGCCTCCTGATCTACATAAAGGGTGCCGGACGCATGGATTCCAATGGGGGGGGGGGGGGTTTGAAGCACATGATTAGAGCCAGGTGTTCTAACAGGTTTCAGGCTTCAAAAAAGTGTAGGCTCGGGGCGCAGAGCACTGCGCTCCGAGCCCACCAAGTAATAGTGAATGAATTCTCACACTGATTCTCCTACCAGCCAACCAGAAAGCGGGTCGCGTGACCCGTTTCCTGATTGGCTGAAAGGAGAAGTGATCTTTTTGGGCAAGGGGGAGGAGGAGAAGGAGGGAGGAGGTGCGCAGCCAGGGGAGAAGCAGGGGAAGACTGACAGACCCACCAGCTGCCACTCCAGGGATGGATCACCATCCAGCATCCGCCTCAACCATCCAGCACTCCCCGCAGTTCAAAGAGGAGAGATCGGAGTCTGGGCAGGACAGAGGTAAGAAGGCCATCTGTCTCCCGTGGTGGCGGTGGGGGGGGGGGGGGGTGTTCCCGGTGTTCCCAGCGTTAACATTTTTGCCCATTCTTCTTTGCAAAATAGCCCAAGCTCTGTCAGATTGGATGGAGAGCGTCTGTGAACAGCAATTTTCAAGTCTTGTCACAGATTCTTGATTGGATTTAGGTCTAGACTTTGACTGGGCCATTCTAACACATGAATATGCTTTGATCTAAACCATTTCATTTTAGCTCTGGCTGTATGTTTAGGTTTGTTGTCCAGCTGGAAGGTGAACCTCTGCCCCAGTCTCAAGTCTTTTGCAGACTCTTACAGGTTTTCTTCTAAGATTTCCCTGTATTTGGCTCCATCCATCTTCCCATTAATTCTGACCAGCTTCCCTGTCCCTGCTGAAGAAAAGCATCCCCACAACATGATACAGCCACCACCATGTTTCACGGTAGAGATGGTGTGTTCAGGGTGATGTGCAGTGTTAGTTTTCCTCTACACATAGTGTTTTGCTTTTAGGCCAAAAAGTTAAATTTTGGTCTCATCTGACCAGAGCACCTTCTTCCACATGTTTGCTGTGCCCCCCACATGGCTTCTCACAAACTGCAAACGGGACTTCTTATGTCTTTCTTTCAACAATGGCTTTCTTCTTGCCACTCTTCCATAAAGGGCAGATTTGTGGAGAGCATGACTAATAGTTGTCCTGTGGACAGATTCTCCCACCTGAGCTGTGGATTTCTGCAGCTCCTCCAGAGTTACCATGGACCTCTTGGCTACTTCTCTGATTAATGCTCTCCTTGCCCGGCCGGTCAGTTTAGGTGGACGGCTATGTTTTGGTTGGTTTGCATACTCTTTTCATTTTCAGGTGATGGATGGAACAGAGCTCCGTGAGATGTTCAAAGCTTGGGATATTTTTTTATACACTAATCCTGCTTTAAACTTCTCCACAACTTTATCCCTGAAGTCTGGTGTGTTCCTTGGCCCTCATGATGCTGTTTGTTCATTAAGGTTCTCTAACAAACCTCTGAGGGCTTCACAGAACAGCTATATTTATACTGATATTAAATTACACAAAGGTGAACTCTATTAACTAATTAGGTGAATTATGAAGGCAATTGGTCCCACTAGATTTTAGTTAGGGGTATTGGAGTAAAGGGGGCTGAATACAAATGCACGTCACACTTTTCACATATTTATTTGTAAAAAAAATTGAAAACAATTTATCATTTTCCTTCCGCTTTACAATTATGTGCCACTTTGTGTTGGTCTATCACATAAAATCCCAATAAAATACATTTACGCTGGTTGTGACATGACAAAATGTGGAAAATTTCCAGGGATATGAATACTTTTTCAAGGCACTGTATATGGCCCAAGCATTGTTTAAAGCTGCATGAATTCTCACTGGAGAATTTTCTCAGTGACCCCTATCACCAGGAAAAGAAAGATTTGGCTGGAGTTCTACTTTAACAGAAAGGCCTATTAAGGTGTATTTGGATTGCCGACAAAGCAGATGAAATATAATCCTTTGAACAGTCATGTTGGAGCGGCAATACAGTAGATGGAAAGGTTGATTTTAAAACGAGCCTTCACTCTACTTGTAGTCCACCAGCAAATTTAGACACTTCTACTGTCAGATTGCTTTGACATTTTGACATAAAGGCGGAAAATATTCTACAAATCATTCTCTATTTGCAGCATCATCATTAACATATTCTTTTCAGAGCAGACTTACCAGGTACAGTAACTTCTATCACACTTCCTACGATCTGCATCCTTTTAAAGGCTGCTGAACATTTATAATATCCGGTGTCATTTAGTTGCACAAATTTAAACCTCAAAACATGAACTGCTTCATTTTCCATCACGTCTTCCCATCCAGAGGAGATCCAATCAGCCAACTTTATATCGTCACATTGATTCTGTTGCCGCCTGTTTATTCTGCACCAGGTCACATTGGGCAGATCCTGGGAGCATAGGAGGACCGGACATCTCAGGGAAAGTGATTGGTTTTGGGTTTGAATGACCTTTGAATTCTTTGGGACATTTATATTTGGTGTACAAGCTGAACCGAGCCCTGTAAAGAAAGAAGCATTTATTAAAAGATAAATTAAAACGTGAATCACCGCGCTAAAAAAACCCTATTATATGAAATGTATAACTCAAAATGCTGCTGCTTTAAAATAAAACAAATGCATAAAGTGAAACCTGTAAAAATTAATTGTGACAGTTTTCAGCAGCGCAATATAATGCACTATATACTTTAAAGCCTCGTACACACGGGGCGACGATCGTAAGTATGATCATCTCGTATGTTGTCTGTTGTATCTAGCATACTGACTGCACTACACGATCGTACGACCACAGAAAGAACGTTCAGTTGCATGTAATTAGCGTCCGGCCGTTCCTGACTTTGGAGCATGCGTGTTTTGCACAATACAACTTGTTGGACCAACTGCTCTGTACACACGATACAACGGTCGTATGAGCGCTTGTTGGTACGACCAAGTTTTCTAGTTTGCTCATACAACTCCCCTTGTACGACCGTCGTAAGTCGGCTGTTCTAATCGCGCGTACGAACGATCGATTTTGCATACAACGGTCGTTCGTACGACCTGTTGTATACGATCGTCGTCCCGTGTGTACGAGGCTTAAGTCTACCTTGGAAATATTGGATAGGACTTTCATTCCTTTAACACATATGCACTTTATGGATTGATTATTTATTTATGTCAGTCTTGTATTGCGCTGCTGAAAACTGTCACAATTAATTTTTAAAGGTTTCACTATGCATTTATTAAAAGGTGTTTTGTGTTCGGTGACTTAGTGATTAGCAATTGACTTGCAATCTTAAGATTCTGGTTTCAGTTCCCACAAGCGGCTCTATTTGCGGGGATGTTGTATGTACTCCCCACATTTTGTGTGTTTTATATTGGTTTTCCAATCTAAACCAGAACTGGTCTTCTAGTTTAACCACTTCAATACTGGGCACTTAAACCCCCTTCCTTCCCGGACCAATTTTCAGCTTTCAGCGCTGTTGCAGTCTGAATGACAATTGCGCGGTCATGAGACACTGCACCCATATGACATTTTTATCATTTTTTTCACACAAATAGAGCATTCTTTTGGTGGTATTTAATCACCCCTGGGTTTTTTATTTTTTGTGCTATAAATTAAAAAAAGACTGAAAATTTTCAAAAACAATGCATTTTTCTTCATTTCTGTTATAAAATTTTGCAAATAAGTAATTTCTCTTCATAAATTTTAACCAAAAATGATACTACTACATTTCTTTGGTAAAAATAACCCAAATCGGGGGTTTATTTGGTGTTGGCGGACAGACAGATGTGACGGGGACTGTGACAGATGTGACAGGACATACAGATGTTTTGTGTATGGTGACAGATGTTTTGGGGACATACAGATGTTTTGGGGACTGTGACAGATGTTTTGTGTATGGTGACAGATGTGATGGGGGACATACAGATGTTTTGGGGACTGTTTTATGGGGACACTGATGTGTATGGGGACAGGGGTATCAGTGTGCTTGGTGCACTGTGGGGGGGGCGATCTGTGACAGCTCTCTGCATGAAATCCTCATCATGCAGAGAGCTGTCACATAGCTACAGCCCCCCCCCCTCCCCCCCCCCCCCGCACTGAGCTCGGCGGGGGGAGAACTGTCAGAGACGTTCGTCTCTGTTTACAATGTGACGGCTGTGATTGGACACAGCCGTCACATGATCGGGAGGGCCAGTCACTGCGCCCGTATCCCGATCTCTGCTCAGCTGGATCCACGTGGCCGCGCTGCGAGCTCCCGTTCTGCAGGACATAAATACACGTCCTGTCAGAACGGGGAAGCTCCCACCCGGCCGTATATATACAGTGGCTGGGTGGGAGGTGGTTAAAGAAGAACTATAATGAGAGAAATTGCCATTACTGACCCCTTTTTCTGAAAATTCTAATTGTCTGGCTAAAGTGGCTATCATGCTGACTGAATCCATATATTCATTTCTACATTGTGTAGCGCTGCTCCCTTGAGGGTCACAAGATAAGTCAATACCCCCCTGTTTC
>BLSH010170896.1:20247-37678 GCA_018402905.1 Glandirana rugosa
TTGAATGTATATTCGGAATTTTATTCCTGAAAACTAAAAAGTACAAACCCAAGTTATCTGAAATTATCCCAAACTTACAAGTGGGTTTACATAACGGACAAGCGTACAAGACCACGCTTGACTTTACCCCCCCCCACAAGCCGGGTAGGGATCACCTGTCATCACCCACAAAAGGTATCGAAGACTATTCAACGGATTGTCGGTACCGGTACTGTTTCCTCCGTCTGAACTACCCCATGATTAGTCATAATCACAACTCGCTTGGGCCTGACATTGCAAGCCCAGGCATGGCTTGAATTCCCACAGGCACCGTGCCTGGGCCTGGGCCCGGACCGAACCCGAACGATTTTTGAAATGTCCGGGTCCGGGTCCGTGCCACGGACACCCTTAAGTTCGGTACGGACCCGAACGTTACAGTCCGGGTTCGCTCAACACTAATACTGATTAGTACCCCATCAAGTCTGCCTCCTTTGTCATGGCCATGGCTGTTAGGCAACTTATCAGAAGCTATGGAAAACACCCACTACTGTCCACTAGGGATGGGCCGAACACCCCCCCCCATTTCAGTTCGCACCAGAACATGCGAACAGGCAATACATTTGGGTGAACATTCAAACCCTATTAAAGTCTATTGAACCCAAACATGAAAAATCAAAAGTCCTTATTTTAAGGCTTATATGTAAGTTATTGCCATAAACAGTGTATGGGGACCCAGGTCATGCCCTAGGGGACCTGTATCAATGCAAAAAAAAGTTTTTAAATCTATTGTTTTTTCAGGAGCGGTGATTTTAATAATGATTAAAGTGAAAAAATAAAAATGAAATATTCCTTTAAATATTGTGACTGGGGGTCCCCTTAGTCTACCAATAAAGTGGCGTATCTGTGTGATGTTTAGAACAGTGCTGCCACAAAATTACATTTCTAAAGGAAAAATTGTCACTTAATAATCGGCTGTAATATATTGCCGCCTCCTGGCAATATAGATAAAAATCACTGAAAAAAATTGCGTGGGGTGCCCCCCAGTCCATACCAGGCCCTTCGGGTCTGGTATGGATTGTAAGGGTAACTCCACGTCAAAATGAAACAAAAATCTAACGTGTGGCCCCCCAAAATCCATACCAGACCCTTATCAGAGCATGCAGCCTGGGAGGATGGGGGAACGGGCAAGCACCCCCAACCCTTACCAGGCTACATGCCATCAACATGGGGGTGGGTGCTTTGGGGCAGGTGGGCTCTGCGCACTCCACCCCAAAGCACCTTGTCCCCATGTTGAAGGGGACAAGAGCCTTTTCCTAACAACCCTGGGCTGTGGCTGTCGGGGTCTGCAGGTGGGGGGCTTATCGGAATCTGGAAGCCCCTTTTAACAAGGGTGCCCCTAGATTCCGACCCCCCCCCATGTGAATGGGTATCAGGTACATCATACCCCTACCCATTCACCAAAAAAGTGTCAAAAAAGAAAAACCACTGGAGACAATTAAGGACAAGTCCTTAATTAAAAAAGAAGAAAGTGTCCCCCGATGTTATCCATCATCAATTACAGTGTGTGGCGACCCGAAAAATAATGTAAAAATCGAAACAGCTCCTCCCTGATGGGAGGGCTCCAGCTGACTGACCTATTTTTGCTTTGACAGTTTATTTATACTCAAGGGCGGGGCCACCTGGTGATGTCACTGAGTGACCCCGCCGCCTCTGACATCACATGATGTCAGAAGGGGCGGGGTCACATACTTACGTCACCGGCCCTAGCCTTTATAAGAGCTGTCAAACAGAAAAATGCAGCAGTCGGTGGGAGCCTCCCATCGAGGAGGAGCTTTTTCTGGAATTTTTTTTTGTCCGTGATTGACGTGGATGTACATCGTGGGACACTTTTGTTTTCTTTTTTAATAAAGGACTTGCTCCTAATTGTCTCCTGTGTTTTTTTCTTTTTTGACACTTTTTTTGGTGAATGAGTAGGGGTACAATGTACCCCATACTCATTCACATGGGGGGCTGGGATCTGGGGGCCCCTTATTAAAGGGGGCTTCCAGATTCCAATAAGCCCCCCACTCACAGACCCCCATCAACACCGGCATGGGTTGTGGGGAAGAGGCCCTTCTCCCCATCAACATGGGGACAAGGTGCTTTGGGCGGACCCCAAAGCATCCTCCCCATGTTGAGGGCATGTAGCCTGGTATGGTTCAGAGGGGGGGCGCTTGCTCATACCCCCCTCCTGCCCTACCAGGCTGCATGTTCAGATAAGGGTCTGGTATGGATTTTGGGGGGACCCCAACGCCATTCCAGATTCCGATAAGCCCCCCACCCACAGACCCCCACAACCACTGGCATGGGTTGTGGAGAAGAGGCCCTTCTCCCAATCAACATGGGGACAAGGTGCTTTGGGGGGGACCCCAAAGCATCCTCACCATGCTGAGGGCATGTGGCCTGGTATGGTTCGGAGGGGAGGCGCTGGGTCTGGTATGGATTTTGGGGGGACCCCAACACCATTTTTTAAAACAATTTGGCACAGGGTTCCCCTTAAAATCCATACCAGACCTGAAGGGCCTGGTATGGACTTTGGGGGCACCCCCACGCAATTATTTTAAAAGACTTTGGCGTGGAGTTCCCCTTAAAATCAATGCCAGACCCTTATCCGAGCACGCACTGTATATATACACTAAATAAATAAATATATATATATATATATATATAAGCAAGAATAACAAGGGGATTGCTGCACAAAAATGTATTAAAGTTTTAAAGTTTAAAAGGAATACATACAGTCCATCATATAAAGTCCATCAAAGGTCCATCATGTGGAAAAGGTTCATCATGTATACGGAACCGTTTTGGGCTAGCACAGTTTACGCCCTTGCCAACGCGATGAAACACAAGTATATTTTGCCCTGAAGATAAAATGAACTCTTTTGTTTTATAACAAGATTTATATTGTCTGTTTAGACAGGTCAGTTTGAAAGCACATTTTTCAAACAAACCAGCGGTGAATACTGTGAATGAGTCAGAATTATCTATTAAGAATTTGGGTCTCAGGAATAAGAGCCGTTTTGTACCCCCCACCGCTTATCCAGCGGTGGAATTGTTTATTGATAAGGTTGAGGAAGATGTAAAAACCTTTTTGCAGGATAATTCTAGACGTGATCACATCCCCAACAATTTATCAGTTGCAGATAGGAAAGTCCTACGGGAATTGTCTGACCGCCAAGACATCACGATTAAGCCCGCCGATAAGGGGGGGCTCGATCGTGGTTAAGAACACCATGCAATATGAACAAAAAATATATAGACAGTTGTTGGATGATAGGACATATAGGCGTCTTGACCATAACCCTACTATTAGGGTTACTAATAGAATCAAAAGGGGTCAAAAGGTTCTGGTGAGTTACCATCTTTATGAGCACTGGTGGATATCACACTTACCAAGCAATTAAGGATGCACATGGTGTTGGAATAAACCTATGGACTTCATATTAGTATTCACAAATGATGCTAATTATATGGACTTGTGACTTTTGACTTTTGCAACAGTGTGATTTATAATTATTAATCATTTAAGCTATCATTGATGGTTCACCTGTTTATGATTACGATAAGTGGAACACATTGCGTAAATTGTTTTTTCATTAGCACATATGGAAAATAGCCTAGTCAGCGCCATAACCTTTTTTATATGGTATATATATATATACTATACTGTATATATGTATTCTTACACTGCCTGTATTGACTGTATATACTCTACACTGTATCACTATATTACAATGCCTGCACTGACTGTATATACTCTACACTGTATCTATATAGTACACTGCCTACAAGTCACTGACTAACCTAGCTAAACTAGTTCAATGCTCCACTGTCTTTCACACACTACATACAGCCGCTGTTCAAGTGGCCTTATATAGTGTGGGGCATGGATTGAGACCCCTGAGCCATGATTGGCCAAAGGCACCCTGCTTTTGGCCAATCATGGCTCTCACAGCAGAGTGCGCTGTGATTGGCCAAAGCATGCAGGTCATGTGTATGTTTTGGCCAATCAGCGGGTGTCATTTCCCCACGATCTTGCACTGCATTATGGTGCGTTCAGCGGCACTTGAATTTGGGGATGACAGTGGGAGAGCTCCATAGCTGAAGCAATCTGTGCTTCTACCAGCCCTGGTAGTCATAACAGTGTCGATACAATGCTCCTAAATGTGCCCAATAATTATGTAGCTTCAGCATCAACACAAGGCATGCTTGCAAAAACCTTAAAGTGGTAAAAATAAACAAGTGGCTTGCTATTGCTAAAACAATTGTATTGAAAGAAAAAAAGTACTTGTTTTATGCACTCTCATATCCCAGGTAAGATTGAACTTTACCAAATTGCCATAGCCTCAGTGTGGAAAAAAGAAAGCAATCAGCAGGTTTTCCTTCTTGTACAATGTGGCTATTGCAAAGCACAACCTACCCTAGTACATAGTAGGACATTATGCAAGTTTTGTTTTCATAAAGTTTTTTATACACCTTACCAAATAAATGTGTAAATACAGACTGCACAGCCTCCCTCCAACCTGTAAATTCTTCTGGAGCATAAGTCAATCTACATACATGGCGATGCTTGGTTACTCAGAGAACGGGCCAGTTGGCAATTGTAAGTTTGACAATGTCGCTCAAAGTCTTGATAATGTGACATGTTTACAAGGTTTACAAGGTTAATCAGTAGTGAAAGCCCATATATTTTTCCTATTACATATGTGGTTTAACTCCTCAACAAAAATATAAATGTTGGCATCATCTATGTCTTAATAAAAGTAATAATACTAGTAAAATAATTGTATTTAAACATGTATCTCTTTTATTTATAAATTTATGCCATAGATCCTTTGATCTTTTGCAATTTATGGTAGAACCTATATTTGACACCATTGGGTGGGGGATAGGATTATAGTTACTTGTTGATCCAAGGGGCCAAGGTCCCCCATTCTGGAATTGATTGGGATTGATCGGGTTCATACCAGACTTTGGGGTGTCCGTGCCCCGAACCCGGACATTTGAAAAAAAGTCTGGGTTCAGGTTCGGTATTCGGGTATTTTTTGCGTCTTTTCTATAGCTGCAGGGCAGCCAATCAACAAGTGTTTTACCGTTTCCCCTTAGAAGCCATCACAGCCATGCCTACTAATGGCATGTCTGTGATTGGCCAGTGCATCATGTGACCCAGACTATTTTTGGCGTCTGTTGAATAGCTGCAGGGCAGCCAATCAACAAGCGTTTCACTTGTTTGCCCTTAGATGCCATCACAGCCATGCCTACTATTGGCATGGCTGTGATTGGCCAGTGCATCATGTGACCCAGCCTCTATATGAGCTGGAGTCACGTATGCCGCGTGTCACATCGTCTCAGGCTAGTGTAGGGAGAGCATGCTGCCA
The DNA here is from genome assembly GCA_018402905.1 of Glandirana rugosa. Taxonomy (NCBI): domain Eukaryota; kingdom Metazoa; phylum Chordata; class Amphibia; order Anura; family Ranidae; genus Glandirana; species Glandirana rugosa. The sequence goes on from BLSH010170896.1 coordinate 25,647, forward strand.
GCGCTGTGAGGAATAGATTACCGATCTAACATGATCTCATCCTGCATTACAGACAGATTCCTGGCGGTGCTGTGAGGGGAAAGCTTAGCATTCTAAAACCATCTGATACTGGACTAGGTACAGTTTACTAGTGCTGTGAGGGATAGATTACCGATCTAATATAATTTCCTCCTGCATTACAGACAGGTTCCTGGTGGTGCTGTGAGGCGAAAGATTAGTGTTCTAAAACCATCTGATACTGGACTAGGTACAGTTTACTGGTGCTATGAGGGACATATTATTGTTCTAAAATCAACTCATAGTGCTATAGGGAGAGGTTCCTGCTGCTCCTGTGAGGGACATATTATTGTTCTAAAATCAGCTCATCATAGTGCTACAGGGAGAGGTTCCTGCTGCTCCTGAGAGGGACAGATTATTGTTCTAAAACCATCTCATCATTGTGGTACAGGGAGAGGTTCCTGCTGCTCCTGTGAGGGACACATTATTGTTCTAAAATATCTCATCATTGTGCTACAGGGAGAGGTTCCTGCTGCTCCTGTGAGGGACAGATTATTGTTCTAAAATCATCTCATATTGCTACAGGGAGAGGTTCCTGCTGCTGGTGTGAGCAGTGCATTTCTTGTACAAAAATAAAAAGTGCGTCTATGTTGCTGTTTTCCAAAAAAAAAAGAAGAATTTATTATTCTTTTTTTTGTAATAATAAATAGTGCTACATAGTACATTTGCCTCCAGAAAGAGGAGAGCATCAAATAAGGGATGTGGTTGTGGTTGTGGCGCTGCTGGTGTTGGTGGTGTTAGTGAAGTTCCTGTTGCAAGGAGAAGACGTGGTCGATTTGTGCCAGCTACATGCACAAGTGAAACACCTTCCTCAGGTGCGAGTAGCCGACACAACCTTCAAGGTTATATGGTAGGCCTGAATGCCGCTCAATGAATGGTGCGGCCAGAACAAGTACAGGCGATAGTAGATTGGGTGGCTGACAATGCCTCCAGTTCCTTCACATTGTCTCCCACCCTGTCCCTTGATGAAAGCTCAGAGTTGCTACCTGAACCCCATGGCCATCTGTCTTTCACCTCAGCCCCTTGTAAATCAGCCAAGCAGTCTGAGCCCCAAGTCATGCAACAGTCTCATATGCTTTTTCATGATTCTCCTGGTGTGCTTTCCGTGCGCCATCCACATAGCCCTGCCCCAGAAGTGGAAGACATTGAGTGCACTGATGCCCAATCACTTCTGCAGCGCAGCACGTCTCTGATGATGACGAAACACAGGTGCCAACTGCTGTGGCTTTCTACAGTGTGCAGACTGACAAGGAGGGCAGTGGTGGGTGGGTGGAAGATGATGTAGAGGAGGATGATGAGTTCCTAGACCCCACATGGAATGAAGGTCATGCGAGTGACGTGTGCAATTTGGAGGAAGAGGTGGTGGTTACACAGAGGCACCAGCACAGCAAAAGAGGAAGCAGGTGGCAAAAGCGGAGCGACCTTCCCCTAGACAGTACGCCTGCTACTACCCACCACACCCAGGGACCTAGCACACCAAAGGCAGCTCAAAGGCGTTCCCTGGCGTGGCAGTTCTTCAGACAATGTGCTGATGACAAGACACGAGTGGTTTGCACGCTGTGCAATCAGAGCCTGAAGCGAGGCATAAATGTTCTAAACCTGAGCACAACCTGCATGACCAAGCATATACATGCAAAGCATGAGCTGCAGTGGAATAAGCACCTCAAAATCCAAGAAAGGTCTCAGGCTCCTCCTGCTTCCTCTTCTGCTGCTGCCTCGGCCTCTTCCTCCACCTCTACAGTGCCAATGTCACATGCCACCAAGCAAACAAACCATGTGACAGCAACGCCACCATGTCTACCACCGTCCCCAAGTTTTTCCACACGGTCCCATGGAAGCTTACAGCTCTCCATCTCCTAAACACTGGAGAGAAAAAGGAAGTACCCCCCTACCCACCCGCGATCCCTGGCCCTGAATGCCAGCATTTCAAAATAACTGGCCTTTGAAATGCTGTCATTCCGTCTGGTGGACATGGACAGTTTTAAAAACGTGATAGCGGTGGCTGTCCCACAGTACATGGTTCCCAGCCTCCACTACTTTTCCAGGTGAGCCATCCCTTCCCTGCAAAAACAAGTCGGGGACAAGATCAAGTGTGCACTGCACAATGCCACCTGTGGCAAGGTCCACATAACCACTAATGCGTGGACCAGTAAAACGGGCAGGGACGCTATATCTCGCTACCTGCACACTGGGCAAATGTAGTGGCGGGTGGGCCTGAGGCGGCTAGCTGTTTGGCGCATGTCCTTCCGCCACCGAGGATTGCAGGGCATTTCTCTTTGCCTCCTGTTGCCTCCTCCTCCTACTCCGCTTCCTTCTCCTCTACCACCTACTCATCTGCTCAGCGTAACACCTTCACCACCAACTTCAGCACATCCAGGGCGAAATGACAGCAGGCTGTTTTAAAACTGATATGTTTGGGAGATAAACCCCACACTGCGAGGCAGCTGTGTAATATAAGACAGGGAATGCGGCGCTTATGTGGTGTACAAAGTGTGCCAAAAAGTGAATGCACTACACACTATAGTTATTTTATATATATTCAAAGTGGCTGTTAGCCGTGATAAAAAACTGCCTAAAATGGTAATACAAGAAGAACCAACAGTGCATAAATCAAGTTCATGGGAACATCATTTTCATGTATATGACAGTCACTGAGTTGATCACGCTGTGCTTAAAGTGTACGGTGATAGAGGGTGGTGTCCAAAAAATGGAGAGTGGGTGCACTTACCAGAAGCTGGTAAGACACCAGCAAGGAACGTAGTCTTGTAGCTCTTAGGCGAAGTGAATGAGGTAAAAGGTAGTGATTATAAAGTGCCAAGTGCTGAAAAGGTGCTCCAAATGTGAATTTCCAAAAATATCAAATTATATGCGCTTACCAGAAGCTGGTATTCAACCAGCCTTTGTAGTTAAGCCCCTTAGTGGGGAGGTGGATGGAAGGGGTTCCTCTCAGATCCTGGATCCTCCACTACTTAGTCCACTTCTGGGGGTAGTTGCGCCAGTGATGCAGGATGAGAATGCTCAAGCAGATTAAAATATAAAGGAAAAGGGGTGCTCCATATCGTAATTCAGTTTAAAAATGTATTAAAAAAAGTGCGGTTAAAAACACTTACATTGCATAAGATTAATACAGAGCTCTGACAAAAAGAAGTCCAAATGCAGTGAACCGGGGGGGACAGGACCCAATGCGTTTCGTTTTCAACAAATATCTTCTGGGGTGTCCCCCCCGTGATCACTTCTCAAATAAATAGCTCTAGGTGGTCACAAACACCTCCCATCAATCAAGACGCCAGGGGTGCTGGGCTGGATTCCAAGATGGCGCCCATAGGTACTATGTATAAATAAAATGAAATGAATAAGGAGTGGTATACATCAAAATATATAATTATATTGACATTACAGATGGACTATTCAATGTTCAAAATTGTTTACCTAGCATTTTATTATAAATGCTCATGTAGAGGAGATGGAAGCGGTACACACTGTGGTGACAGTGGTCAGCCTCCTGGGGATAGTAGCCAATCGGATTAGCATCATCGGGTAGTCATGATGATGTATTTCCGGTTGCATAGGGGTGGGCATTTTTGTGAGTGGCCTGCTCTACTCTACACTGTACATGGTGTCTGTGCAGGATGATGCACTTCCGGGAGACGGCGACTTCCGTCGCTCCCGGAAGTGACGTAGTTGAAACCAGAACGCGGGCTAGGTGGTGCTGGGGCTCCACGTGTGTTTGCAGCGTGTAGGAAACCCTGCATTGCTACCTGGTGTGTCCCCAAGGTGTGGGCGCCATGTTGGAGACCAACCGGGAGGAACGTTATATTTGTAACCACAACATTTATATAAAAGAATAAAAAATTAAAAAAAAATTTTTTAGCAGTACTATGTTTCTGTAAGCTGCTCGGATTGTCATAACCGAGGATTACATTATAATACACTATTAATTGATAAAAACCATGATTAAAGTAACTGATAAGCATAATACAGCTCGAAACCAGGCAGTCTGTAAACTGGGGGCGCCATGTTGGAGACCACCCAGGGGGGAACATTATAATTTGTAACTGCAACTCTTATATAAAATATATCAGTAATATGTTTCAGAAAAACCTCTCAGATTAACTGAAGATCACATTAATGCCACGTCATAATTGAAAATAGGCTGTGGACGGGCATTGAACAACAGACCGATGAGTGGTTGTTGCCACTGAGCCTCAAGCCCGGCCTGGGGGTGTGCGATAATGGGCGAAATCTCGTAGCAGCTCTGGGTCTAGCTGGTTTGACGCACATCCCTTGCCTGGCGCATGTGCTGAATTTGGTGGTGCAGAAATTTCTAAAAAACGACCCGGATATGTCAGAGCTGCTGCAAAAAGTGTGGGCCATCTTTGCACACTTTCGGCGTTCTCACCCTGCTGCTGCTCGCCTGTCTGCGTTGCAGCGGAACTTTGGCCTTCCCGCTCACCGCCTCCTATGCGACGTGCCCACAAGGTGGAACTCCACCTTGCACATGCTGGAGAGACTGTGCAAGCAGCAGCAGGCAATAGTGGAGTTTCAGCTGCAGCACGCAAGGGTCAGTCGCTCTGCAGAACAGCACCACTTCACCACCAATGAGTGGGCCTCCATGCGAGACCTGTGTACCATATTGTGGTGTTTCGAGTACTCCACCAACAAGGCCAGTGCCGTTGACGCTGTTCTCAGCGTTACTATCCCACTTCTGTGTCTCCTTGAAAAAACACTTTGGGCGATGATGGAAGAGGATGTGGCACAGAAGGAAGAGGAGGAGGAAAAGGGGTCATTTCCACGGTTGTCAGGCCAGTCATTCACAAGTGGCTCGGAGGGTAGGTTCCTGCCCAGCATAGGCCAGGTAAAAAATTTTCAAGCCAGGGCACAGTTCTGGAGGATGAGGAGGACGAGGATGATGATGATGAGGAGGAGGAGGAACCGTGTTAACGGCAGGGTGGCACCCAACACAGCTCGTGGGCATCACTGGAGCGTGGCTGGGGGGATACGGAGGACACAGATGATGCACCTCCCACAGAGGACAGCTTGTCTTTGCCTCTGGGCAGTCTGGCACACATGAGCGATAACATGATGCAGTGCCTGCTCAACGACAGCCGAGTTGCCCACATTGTAACTTGTGCTGATTACTGGGTGGCCACCCTGCTGGATCCCCGTTACAAGGAGAACGTGGCGTCCTTAATTCCTTCACTGGAGCGTGATCGGAAGATGCGCGACTACAAACGCACGCAGGTAGACGCGCTGCTGAGGGCATTCCCAAATGACGCCGGGGGCTCAGTGGAAGCACAAGGTGAAGGCAGAGGAGGAGGAAGAGGTTGCAAATGCAGCTGTGGCACAGCCAGAACCTCACAAGTCAGGGTTAGCATGGCCGAAATGTGGAAAAGCTTTGTCATCAGCACGCCACAACAAACAGCACCACCAGCTGATAGGCAACGTCTTAGCAGGAGGTAGCATTTCAGCAACATGGTGGAACAGTATGTGTGCACACGCCTACACGTACTGACTGATGGGTCTGCCCCATTCAACTTCTGGGTCTCCAAATTGGGCACATGGCCTGACCTTGCCCTTTATGCCTTGGAGGAGCTGGCCTGCCCTGCAGCCAGTGTATTGTCTGAACGTGTGTTTAGCATGACAGGGGGCGTTATCACAGACAAGCGCAGCCGCCTGTGCACAGCCAACGTGGACAAGATAATGTTTATTAAAATTAACCAGGCATGGATCCCACAAGACTTGTCTGTACCTTGTGCAGAATAGACATTTAGACCGGCCTCACACAGCCATTGGTATACTTGTTTTTTTTTTTAACATGTCTCAATATTTTGGGGCTACCCCAACTAGAAAAAAAAAACATACAAACTTAATACAGTGTTGGCTACCTCCTCCTCCTCCACCGCCACTTCCACCTACACCACCACGGTCACGGCCTACTCAACCTCTAGGCTCCTACTCCTCATCCACCTCCTCCTCCAATTTTTATGTTTTTTATGGGATTTTAAGTTATTTCCCTATACACATTTGTTTGCAGGGCACTTGTCCTACTCTTACCCCCATTTTACTTCCTTTTGCAGCCCTCTAGCCCTTTCCAGGACTTTTTTACAGCCATTTTTGTGCCCAAAAGTTCGGGTCACCATTGACTTTAATGGGGTTCGGGGTCCGGGGTCAAGTTTGGTACCGAACCCAAACTTTTTTGCGAACTTTGGCCTAACCTGACGAACCCGAACATCCAGGTGTCCTCTCAACCCTAAATATAATTAATCTCTAACTATGAAAAACACTTTAGATGTGAACACTTTAATAGATGTTATTTGTGAAACACAGATCTTTTTTAGTTAACATTATCTAAAAATGAAAGGCTTCATATTTGAAAAAAAAAAATCATCTCTAATTATGAAAAACACTTTAGATATGAACATTTTAATAGATGTTATTTGTGAAACACAGATCTTTTTTAGTTAACATCATCTTTAAATGAAAGCTTTCATATTTGAAAAAAAAGGCTGAAAGTACTGTTTCTTACAAAAATAAATAAAATACGATAGATAGATAGATAGCTAACTAGATAGATAGATAGATAGATAGATAGATAGATAGATAGATAGATAGATAGATAGATAGATAGATAGATAGATAAAAGCTTCTCTTAGCTGCTAGGGCACCCCCTTAGTTTGAAAAAAGGTAAAAAAAAATGGCCAACATTGACCCCAAACAGCTAAAGAAAAGCTGTCAATAGTCCAGAGATCAAAATGGTGTTGGTAGTCATAAAGCCACATGACAGAGCAACAAATTCTCCAGCCATTACTCTCCTAAACATTAAAACAACAATCACATCTCCTACCTCTCTCTTCCCCTAATGCATGGACTCTAAGCCCCATGTGCTGCCACAACAGATGGATCCTGACCAGCAACAAGAAACCCTGGATACAGAAACCCCTGAAGACTTTGTGGAGCCCACCTTGATGAACTATATAGATTTAAACAAAGACTGTAAGCCCTCGCCAGCTTCACAAACAGATGGGGTGCATATTCATTTATTTTTACTTATACAGGATTTAAACAAACTGTGTCAGAGAACCACAGATGCAGGGTACACAATCACTTAAAAAGGGAATTCTCAGCCTGTATGCTTCAGCTTGATAGCCTGGAAAATTGTCTCCATTAGCTTTCTGGGAGAGGCGAAGGCAATTCCCCTGAAACATTCAGTGAAACCTAGTTTAAAAATATTACAATATTATCTGAATTTTTCTTCTACCTTTTGCATTCCCTGATTGCTTAAATTTTCAGCTTCAGGGATAATTCATGCAATCATTCAGGCAGGCTAGACTGACCTTTATTACAATAGCACTTAAACTGCCCTAGATCAAGCCCACAACCATAAAGAGGGAGACTATGCCATCATCACCCTGGACGCGGAGAAAGCCTTTGACAACGTCAATTTTGAATGGCTCTTTCTAGTGTTACGTCGGATGAATTTCTCCGGTCAATTCGTACAACTCATTTCCTCTATGTACTCCTCTCCCGCGGCCAGGCTGGTGGTGGCAGGCGTCCAATCGAAGGAATTTAGACTTTTCAAGGGTACGAGACAGGGATGCCCCCTGTCCCCACTCCTCTTTAATTTAGCAATTGAACCCCTCTCTCGGTACCTCACCACGATAGCCCCTCTGAGCGGAATACACATAGGACACCACGAGCTACGCTCAGCGTTCTTCGCGGATGATGTCCTCATATTCACCGCGGATCCTTCAAAAGACATGCCCCTCATTATCCAGATATTCAATGACTTCTCACAATGTGCGGGCCTACGTATTAACTATAGCAAGAGCGAAATAATCCCCATAGGCCGCTCCCTTCAAAGAAGCTGGTTAGCACACTCACTCTTCAGCATAGCCAAATCACATATCACGTACTTGGGAGTAAAAATAGGACACCTACCATCATCTATATACACTCTAAATTTCCCACCATTGCTGCAAAAAATCAATCTAGAACTAGAACATTGGATGGATCTGCCGCTTTCGCTTCTGGGGAGGTGCCACTTATTCAAAATGGTCAGCTTTGCCCGCCTCCTATACCCCTTACAGATGATCCCCCTTCTGCTTAAGCACAAGGATATCCAAATTCTAAACAAAAACATATCCAATTTCATCTGGCACCGCAGGGGACCAAGGATCGGGCTACCCAAACTATACCTCCCCAGACGCGAAGGCGGCGCCTGCTTACCCAATATTAGACTGTATAATCTAGCATGCCTTTTAAGAGTGGGAATGGACTGGACAAGAAACGCATCAAGATATGCTAACACCACTCTGGAAGCAGAAATGACACACCCGTACCAACTAAAGGCCCTCATCCAAACACCCTGGTCAAAACTACCCATCACCGTCAAGCATAATCTGCTACTTCGTGACACGATCATAGCCTGGAGGGAGGCGCGGAAGATCCTAAAACTCCCACAATACACATCAAAACATCTGCCAATCCAGGGGAACCCAAACTTCCCCCCAGGCCTGCAACACCAAGCATTCTCAATATGGAACCATCAAGGTCTGACCCTCTTTTCATCACTTTGCCATACCATAACTGGAGACCTTCTCCCGTTCAAGGACATAGCCCTTAAATTCTCGCTGCCACAATCCCACCTTTTCAACTATTGGCAATGCGCCCACTTCATATGTTCCACAGGAGGAGACAAATCGAAAAGATTCCAATCCTCAACCATGGACGCGATGATGGACGCACAGTCCTACCCAATTTCAGCGCTATATAAACTCCTACTCACCGAAAAGTCCTTACCACTGAATGCCACCTCCGCTAAAAACTGGGAAAAAGATTTTGCAACCCCAGACCTCATGGAAAAACTCCTCTCAGGATTCAATCAAATGATAAAACTCACCTCAAACGAACAATGGAGAGAAACACAACTAAAGATTCTGCACCGAGCCTACAGACCCTTTCACACAGAAGCACAAAACCCATCCTCAGGGTCATGCCCTCACTGCAACCTCCCAAAACCCACGCTCTCTCATCGCTTCTGGACGTGCCCATACATCACAGTTTTCTGGGACAAGATTATCGCTTTCATTCATACAGTAACACATCTCCTAATACCAAAAGACCCCCTTCAATTGGTCTTCGGGTGCTGGAACACTCAGCCGGAGGAACAGTCACCGGACTTGAGCCGACTCCACAAAGACTGGATTCTAATTACACTCTACACAGCCAGGAAAGCAATATTACAAAACTGGACCTCGGCATTGCCTCCGACTGTGTTGAAAGTGAGACAAGAATTATCATCACAACTAAACAACGAAAGAATTCTCACAGACTTCAACCATCCCAAGGCAAATCACCGGTTCCACAAACGATGGAACTCCTTCTTGAAGCTCACCCAACCTCAGGGATCTTCAAGCCCCTCACAAGTCACATTCTCTTACCACAGAGACAGCATAGATCGAGGGACTGGACTTCCTCATAGCCCTCACTTGCGTAGAGATGCTCCCAACCCCCCCCCCCCTTTTTCTTACCCCCCCTCTACCCCCCCTCTTTCTAATCACCAATCCAGCAGGTGATCCATCCAAGACATAGTACTTTGATCAAAAATTAATTGTAACGGTTATCAGAGACCTTCGGATCTCCCGTTACAATTAAGTAGCCTCTTCAAACTGTAATTACCGTTTATTCCTATTGCAATATCGGTTACTTTCTATTTCTGTTAATTGGAGCTACCTTTTCTATGATGACCATTATTTGATGTCATTTCAGTCTCCTGTACCATCTACCAAATGCCAAATAAAATCTGTTTAAAAAAAAAAAAACTTCCATTTTGTTATATTTTTTGTCTGAGGTGCAAGAGGCAAGGAGTTACTTTTGTGGAAGTCAAAACTAGACTCCCTCAGAAAGGTATGTCATATACCATGTGTGAGAACTTGCATCAAATGTAGATCTTTCTTCTTTTTAAGGGATTTTCGTGCCCACCTTTCTTAAAAGAAAGTTCCAGAAAAAACAAAACATTTTCCCTCACAGGGTTTTTCAGCATTTATCTTCCATCAAAACAAATTAACATTTAGCCTCCAGGCTTATACATGCACCACTCCTGCTCTGGCTCTATCCTTTAGGCCTTTGTCTGTCTCCCTCAGACCATCTTCCTTCACAACTCTGTGAACACAGCTAGCAGCCCGTTGCCACCTCTCTCCAAGGTGGAGCCCTCCTGACTCCTGGGCAACCACCTCTTTTATGCCAGGGGGAGCGCAGAACCATGGCCATGTTACTACTAATAGCTCAGCACACACCTGACCAATTAATGTGTTGGTGGTTCTGAAAACCTGGGCTCTGGATTAGAGATTTCATCCCACACAGATCACTTTGAAATCTCCAGGTTCCAGGTCCCAAAACTGACTTTAAGAAACACTGAGGAAACTGAAAAGTCAGTTTCTTCTCCATCACACAAGCTCCTTGGAGCCCGCCAACCCGTCTAGTTTAGAATTCTGGGTCATTACCTCTTTCTAGACCCTGGCAGGGCAACACTCTGCCACACATGCTATTTCCAGCAGCTAAGTTGCAGGTTTTGGGCAACAGTAAATCTACTTTCTTCATGACCCCTGAAAAATGACCCTCTGATTGGCAGATGACCCCTGCCTTGCTAAAGAAGCTGAGGGTAAAGGTGATGGACTGGCCCAAGCATGTCTCCAGACCTAAACCCTATTGAGCATCTGTGGGGCATCCTCAAATGGAAGGTGGAGGAGCGCAAGGCCTCTAACATCCACCAGCTCTGTGATGTCGTCATGAAGGAGTGGAAGAGGACTTCAGTGAGCACCCTGGGAATAGAGTTGAGCGAACACCTGGATGTTCAGGTTCGGCGGTCCGAAAGAACTTTGGGAAAAAGTCTGGGTTCGGCACCGAACGTTGCCCGAACTTTATCCTGGACCCCGAAACCCATTGAAGTCAATGGGGGCCCGAACTTTTAGGCACAAAAATTGCTGTAACAAAGTCCTGGCAAGTGCTAGAGGGCTGCAAAAGGAAATAAAATGGGGGTAAGAGTAGGGCAAGTGCCCTACAAAAAAATGGGGATAGGGAAAATAAATTAAAATCAAATAAAAAAAAAAATGGGAAGGGGGGGTGGATGTGGAGTAGGAGCCTAGAGGTTGACTTGGCCCTGACCGTGGCAGTGTAGGTGGAAGTGGAGGTGGTTGAGGAGGAGGAGGAGGAAGCCAACAATGTTTTTTTTGTTTGTTTGTTTATAATTGGATAGCCCCCAAAATATTGAGGCCTATTCAAAAAAACAAGCATACGAATGGCTTTGTGAGTCCGGTCTAAATGTATATTCTGCACAAGGTACAGACAAGTCTTGTGGGATCCATGCCTGGTTCATTTTAATAAAGGTTAGCTTGTCCACATTGGCTGTGGACAGGCGGCTGCGCTTGTCTGTGATAACGCCCCCTGCTGTGCTAAACATACGTTCAGACTATACACTGACTGCAGGGCAAGCCAGCACCTCCAAGGCATAAAGGGAAAGCTCAGGCCATGTGGTCAATTTGGAGACCCAGAAGTTGAATGGGGCAGACCCATCAGTCAGTACGTGTAGGCGTGTGCACACATACTCTTGCACCATGTTGCTGAAATACTGCCTCCTGCTAAGACGTTGTCTATCGGCTGGTGGTGCTGTTTGTTGTGGCGGGCTGCTGACAAAGCTTTGCCACATTTTGGCCATGCTAACCCTGCCTTCTGAGGTGCTGGCGGTGGCACAGCTGCGTTGGTGGCCTCTTCCTCCTCCTCTGCCTTCGCCTTGTGCTTCCACTGAGCCCCTGGAGTCATTTGGGAATGCCCTCAGCAGCGCCTCTACCAGTGTGCGCTTGTAGTCACGCATCTTCCTCTCACGCTCCAGTGAGGGAATTAAGGACGGCACGTTGACCTTGTAACGGGGATCCAGCAGGGTGGCCACCCAGTAATCAGAAGAAGTTACAATTTGGGCA
>BLSH010170911.1:0-13165 GCA_018402905.1 Glandirana rugosa
ACTATGGCAAATTCCCATGAGTACACAAACTCTCAGGACTGGCCTCAGGCCCATGGTTGATGTGAACCCAAACCTCATTCCTAGTCTGTAAATTAGCAAAGTGAGTGTTCTTACATTCAAACCAATATACTATAAGTATGCTTGCTAATATGGGAGCATTCTTAAAGTGGTTGTAAACCTCAGACATGAACAAAGGATATCCCTCTATAGTGTGTACTTGTCTCAATTCAGAGCACTAAGTATCATTTCTGCCTGCTGCCCTATTCCTCTGCTATCAGCTTGAATCCCTTCTGACAAGTTTTTCTGACACCAAGAGAAATAAACAATGGCGGTCGGTGGAATTGTTTTTTGGGTGGGGGCGGCAAACAGTATGCCACTGACCCCCCCCCCCCCCCGGTCGGTAGCACTCACCCCGTCGCTTCACCTTTGGCTTCCCCTGCTTGGTGGCTTCCCGTTCCCCCGCTCTCCACGGGTCATCACAGCGGAAGCGACTTCCATTTCCTCCCTCCTCCTTGGTGGCCAATCGGGAGTCTTCTCTTTTCAGCCAATCAGAAAACAGGTCTCAGACCTGCTTCTGATTGGCCGGATTAAGGATCAGTGTTACAACAGCGAATATTCATTCACTGTTGTAACACCTGTGTGGGCTCATGGTGCAATACTCTACGCTCCGAGCCCACCCTATTTTGAAGCCTATTAGAGCCTATGGCTCTAATCAGGTGATTCAAAAAACACCCCCGCTGCTGTAATTCATGTGCCTGGCATCCTGAAAGTCACATGCCTGATGAAGGGGTCCTGCACGGCTCCGAAACCTCGCTCTTTGCTGTAACTATGTGATCATTTGATTAAAGTTTGGACTCGTTTGGAGATCCTGGTGAGTTGGTGACACTACTTGCTCTGAAAGGAGGCAGGCGCATAAATAGGGGGTAGCTATGCATGAATCTATCTATTTTACATATACGGGGTGGCATGGATAGAGGGGGTAGCGCCTGGGCACCCCTAATGGACGGGCCGCCAATGAAAATAAGGTGACATAGGATGGAGCTCCAGCTGATTCAGCTCTGTCCCTGTGAGCTGTATGAAGGGGGTGTGTACACTTCCCTCTAATCAGCTCTCAGAGTTCTCCTCACTGAGCTCTGCAGTGTGTAATTTCAGCTCTCTGCCCCATTTTCCCTGAACGCTCAGCCAAGCTTTATAAATTCAGCATTTTGAACGGATGTAGAGAAGAAAATACTGTAGATAAACAGGTACAACTTATGTAGGAAGATTTGTTTCATCTTTGTGTATCACCTGAGGTCATTCACTTTATTAGGTGTATTATGGTCTGCAGCCACTTTAAATACACTGGTGACCTTTACCAACTCTACAGATTCAAAAAAACATTATATCACATGACAAAGTAAAAATAAGTAAACTTAACATTTACATGACAGGTCCTCTTAAAAAAAACACCTTACTTGGGAAAAAAACACCTATTTTACAAAAAAAGGGAAGGGCCTCCAGTCCCAGTCGATGCCTCTTACGGGGAAACGTGTCGGGAAGAGCAGCATTCCTTGACGTCACCACGTAGCAGCCTGCTGGCTAGATCCATGGCTGTGTGTTACTTCCATTGTCTACAGTTTTTTTGAATGTAAGGGCTGCTTATTTTTAATAAATGCATCATTGGAATACTACACTATGGAGCCTCTTCCTTCCATTATCCCACATATCTGAGACAATCAAGAGAAGGATGATCCGTGTCTTTGGGAGATTTACCTAAACTGAACAGCTCGCTTGCTGGAGAGGAGTATTCATTTTCAAGGAGTCTATGGAGTGGATTATTTGGAAAATTTCTATAACTTGAGATCCAACTGTTCTGGTTATATGTGAGAAGAAGCACCTGATGAGACATTGTATTTATTAACCACTTTGCACCTTTTGGAGCACCTCTTGGACTTTTTCAAGTGTTAGATTGTTTCTTTATTATTTATTGTATTCAGTTTCTGTTTTTGTTAATGGAAACCCATTGATCCTGGAATTTACACATTTTGTATCACTTACATTGTTCACATGTGGGTTGCATGCTTTATATTTCTTTTATATGTATCACTAGCTTAGTATTTAGGCTATCATAAGCAGTAGCACCTTTCTATATAATTGTCTGTTTTGGGTAAGTGCAAAATATATATTTTTTTATACGCAATACAATTAAAACATAATTAAAAGACATCAAGAGCTTCCTCCAATATATCATGAAGTCACTACTGGTACAATTAAGTGAAGACTTGCTGAGGGAAGATTCAAAGAGCTCCCCAAAGGCTATGGGCTAAGTAATGCTACCATTTTTTTTACTGTGGCAGCATATTAGACTGTGCCTTGCCTATCATTTTCTTAAACTGAGATACTTACATCACTGTAAAAAGGATACCGGCAAAATTTGTTTCAATAGCATGTTTCATTGTTTACCATTTAAAGTGGATGTAAACCCGAAAAAAAAATCACTGACACTTCTACCTTGTATAGGAGAGAATATCATGTCTCTGCGCCTAGTCTTGCCGCGAAAAGTTAATCCAGCTCTGAGCAATGCTTTTATCTTTTTTTCAGTAAGAGAATGACCGACTAAGGGAGAAAAAGGAGCTGTTTTATCCCTTGCTTTGTGAGTGACAGATCATTTTCTTATCTTCTGCATAGAGCATACAAAGCTTCACACTCCCCCCTCCCATCTCCTCCAGCTCTCAGTATGGACCTGGGTGGGGAATCTTGTGACATCACAACTCCACCCACCGAGCTCCAGCAAAGAGAGATACACACTGATTCCAGTGTTTTGCAAGGCTGCTACTGCTGAAAGGAGTGACCTTTGCAAGGTAGGGATAGATGCAGGGGCTTGCATGTACATATATATTAATACTGTGCCGTTAGTTTATATTGTATTGGGTAGGTGATGGGTTTACATCCACTTCAATTATAAAATGTCAAGGCAAAATTAAAAAAAAAAAAAACAATATATTTAGTTTATTTCTAGAATATGTTATTATTCCTTTAAAGACATGACAGGTACAGCAACACAATTTATGTGCCAGAAATATAGTAGGCTCATATCTTACCCTTTGACATTACAACACAGCTCTACAGTAAATTCCTAAGCACATGGTGTCAGCCCTGCCTACTTAATTTCTGATGGATTGCAAAAACCACAGACCATCTGCTTATCTCCTTCATATGCTTCATTCCCGCAACCGCTCCTTGTGTACTGGCAGAAATTATCAGCTCAGAAGATTTCCTGCAAAATAAATAGGTATTTTTTTCACTTTTCAAACAGATATAACACAATACATTCAATGGTAAATTCAGCAGACCAAAATGAAGCAAATAAGAGAAGTACATTGTTAAATATACCTTTGAAAAGTACAAATAGAAAAAGGGACAATAAAAACTTGGAGCAACTAAGGAGAGTTCAGCATTCAATGGTCAGACTAACTGAAGAAAGACGATTTCTTATTCTGACTGTATGCTGTATTATACTGTAGATTGTGTACAAAATAAAAACACACAGCCAGCCTTTGTTAGCACTCATTTTTAAGGGTTAGAGACATACAAATAGTTTCATTACTTTGATTTCATTGGAGGAATATTGCCACCTTGAATTTGGACTTTAGATAAACAAAAGAGCAAACAAAAAAAAAAATTAGCTCTTGCCCAATAGAATATTTATGTAGGCCCTTGTTAACCCTAATCAAGCCATTTCTGTAATGTGAATATCTTTTTCAGGCTTCACAGAGAAGAATTGTCAACAAAAAAGCATATACTGTATGTTGGCTCTCTATTCATTTCAGTACTACTAGTAGTAGTATGTAGCATTACTATATTCCTGTGTGAAAAATTTACATCATTCATGTATAAATTACTATATTATAATTAACCAGTTCAGATCCATGCTATAGCCAAAAGACGGCTACAGCGCGGATCTCAATTGCCCGGCGGACGTCCATAGACGTCCGCCCCTTTGCCCACTCCCGGCGCACACTCACAGCCTGTCGCTGCGTGCTCTCGTGGCCGCTGCACGCTGCGTGGGCATGCCCGTGGGTCGGGCGGACTCGACATCAGCCGGAGACCCGCGATCACCTGTTAGAGCTGCAGAACAGGGAACCGCCGATGTAAACACAGCGGTTCTCCGTTCTGTGAAGGGGGACATAGCAGATCTACTGATCCCTGTCACTGGGATCAGTTAGATCTGTTATGTCCCGGCCAGCCCAGCCCCCATACAGTTAGAAAACATGCAGGGAACACAGTTAACCTCTACACTGCCCCCTTCCCTGCCAATGACATTTATACAGTAATCAGTGGACATTTAAATTTCTGATCACTGTATAAATGTTATTGGTCCCAAAAAAGTGTCAAAAATGTCCGACATGTCCGCTGCAATATCGCAGTCTTGATAAAAATCGCAGATCGCCGCCTTTACCAGTAAAAAAAATAAAAAATAAATAAAAAATGTCATAAATCAATTCCCATAGTTTGTATGTAGATGCGATAACTTTTGTGCAAAGCAATCAATATGTAGAAGAATATATATCGGCCAAAACTGATGAATAATTTTCTTTTTTATATTTTTTTTGGGGTATTTATTGTAGCAAAAAGTAAAAAATATTGTTCTTTTTTCAAAATCGTCGCTCTTTGTTTCTTTATAGTGCAAAGAATAAAAACCGCAGAGGTGAACAAATACTACCAAAAGAAAGCTCTATTGGTGGAAAAAAAATGATAAAAAATTACGCTAGGGTACAGCGTCGCACGACTGCGCAATTGTCATTCAAAATGCGACAGCGCCGAAAGCTGTAAATTGGTCTGGGCAGGAGGGGGGTTTAAGTGCCCAGTAAACAAGTGGTTAAACTACCTATGTATTAAAAATAGACATGCAGTGCCTTGAAAATGTATTCATACCCCTTGAAAATTTCCAAATTTTCTCATGTTAACCAAAAACGTAAATGTATTTTATTGGGATTTTATGTGATAGACCAACACAAAGTGGCACATAATTGTGACGTGGAAGGGAAATGATAAATGGTCTTCAAATTTTTTTACAAATAAATATGTAAAAAGCTTGCATTTGTATTCAGCCCCCCTGAGTCAAAACTTTGTAGAAGCACCTTTCGCTGCAATTACAGCTGCAAGTCTTTTTGGGGATGTCTCTACCAGCTTTGCACATCTACAGAGTGAAATTTTTGCCCATTCTTCTTTGCAAAATAAATCAAGCTCTGTCAGATTGGATGGAGAGCGTCTGTGAACAGAAATTTTCTTTTGCCACCTATTCTCAATTGGATTTAGGTCTGGACTTTGACTGGGCCATTCTAACACATGAATATGCTTTGATCTAAACCATTCTATTGTAGCTCTGGTTGTATGTTTAAGGCCATTGTCCTGCTGGAAGGTGAACCTCCACCCCAGTCTCAAGTCTTTTGTAGACTCTAACAGGTTTTCTTTGAAGATGGCCCTGTATTTGGCTCCATCCATCTTCCCATCAACTCTGACCAGCTTCCTTGTCCCTGCTGTAGAAAAGCATCCCCACAACATGATGCTTCCACCCCCATGTTTCACAGTGGAGATGGTGTGTTCAAAATGATGTGCAGTGTTAGTTTTCCTCCACACATAGCGTTTTACTTTTAGGCCAAAAAGTTCAATGTTGGTCTCATCTGACCAGAGCATCTTCTTCCACATGTTTGCTGTGTCCCCCACATGGTTTCTCGCAAACAGGACTTCTTATGGCTTTCCCTTAACAATGGTTTTCTTCTCTCCACTCTTCCATGAAGGCCATATTTGAGGAGTGCATGACTATAGTTGTCCTGTGGACAGATTCTCCCACCTGAGCTGTGGATCTCTGCAGCTCCTCTAGAGTTACCATGGGCCTCTTGGCTGCTTCTTTGATTAATGCTCTCCTTGCCCAGCCTGTCAGTTTAGGTGGACAGCCATGTCTTGGTATGCAATCAGTGGTGGCTGGTGACATTTTAGGAATGGGGGGGCGCCAGACCCCGTCCTTCTTATGTGACCCCTCCCCTTATATATTACCCCCATTGTGTCAAGAGCCCATACATCACAGCCCCCTTATATCAGGGAGGACCCTGATATAAGGGGGCTGTGATGTATGGAGGGCTGTATTGGGGACCCTGATATAAGGCACTGTGATGTATGGGGGACGCTCATGGGGACCCTTATATCAGGGTCCCCATGACAGTCCTCCATTATTATTAATAATATACAGGATTTATATAGCGCCAACAGTTTTCGCAGCGCTTTACAATAAAGCAGGGACACAGTACAATTACAATACAGTTCAGTACAGAAGGAATAGGAGGGCCATGCTCATGGAGCTTACAATCTAAAGGGAGGGGGAGGTGGTTTAAAAGGAAATGGCTGCAGAGGATGATCAGTTCTTAGGTGGAGGTGGGGTAGGCCTCCCTGAAAAAGTGAGTTTTCAAGGATCGCCTAAAGGCTGACAGGGTGGGGGCTGACCGGACATTCTGGGGCAGGGAGTTCCAGAGGATGGGAGAGGCTCTGGAGAATTCCTTTAGGCGTGCATGGGAGGAGGTAACAAGGGAGCTAGAGCAGATCGGTTAGTAAGGTGTATATGTCTGGCAGCAGCATTCATGATAGACTGAAGGGGGGATAGCCTGTGTAAAGGTAGGCCAGTGAGGAGGGAGTTGCAGTAATCAAGGCGGGTAATAACCAAGGAGTGAATAACTTGTTTTGTGGTGTGGTTAGTCAGGAAGGGGCGAATTCTGGAGATGTTGTGGAGGTTAAGGTGGCAAGATTTAGCCAGTGATTGAATGTGGGGGGCTGAAAGAGAGGTTGGAGTCTAGGATTACACCCAGCACCCTGGCATGTGTGGAAGGACCAATGGTTGTGCTGTTGATCTCAATGGAAAAGTCAGGAGGAGGGGAACGGGGAGGAGGAAATATTACAAGCTCAGTTTTAGAAAGATTGAGTTTGAGGAAGTGGCGTGACATCCATACCGATATGTCATTCAGTAAGTATGTGATGCGTGAGGAGATTGAGGTGCAGAGTTGAGGAGTCGAGAGATAGGGTGTTGTCAGCATAGAGGTGGTAATTGAAGCCATGGGTAGTTATCAGCTGGCCCAGGAAAGAGGTATAGAGTGAGAATAAGAGTGGCTCAAGGACAGAGCCTTGGGGTACCCCAACAGAAAGAGAGAGAGAGGAGCGGAGGAGATGTTGTATGTGACACTGAAGGTGCACTGAGATAGGTAGGAGGAGAACCAGGAAAGAGCAGAATCCCGGAGGCCAAGGGAGTGGAGTTTATGGAGGAGGAGTGGGAGGTCAACTGTGTCAAAGGCAGCATAAAGGTCTAAGAGTATGAGTATGGAGTACTGACCATTGGTTTTAGCAGTTAGTAGGTTGTTGGTGAGTTTTAGTAGGGCAGATTCAGTTGAATGTTGTGGGCAGAAGCCAGATTGTAGGGAATCAAGGAGGTTGTGGTCAGTGCGGTAGCAACTCATAGGGTTGTGGACAAGGCGTTAAAGAAGCTTGGAGGCAAACTGGAGCAGGGAAATGGGTCTTAAGTAGAGTTGAGTGGACACCTGGATGTTCGGGTTCGGCGCCAAACTTGACCCGAACTTGACCACGAACCCCGAACCCCATTAAAGTCAAAGGTGACCCAAACTTTTGGGAACAAAAATGGCTCTAAAAAAGTCCTGGAAAGGGTTAGAGGGCTGCAAAAGGAAGCAAAATGGGGGTAAGTGTAGGAAAAGTGCCCTGCAAACAAATGTGGATAGGGAAATAACTTAAAATCACATAATAAAAATAAAAAATGGAGAAGGAGGTGGATGTGGAGTAGGAGGTTGAGGAGGCGGTGACCGTGGCGGTGTAGGTGGTGGAAGTGGCGATGCAGGAGGAGGAGGAGGTAGCCAACACTGTTTTTTGTTTGTTTGTTTTTTTTTTCTAATTTTTCATCATCCTCGTCCTCCTCATCCTCCAGAACTGGGCCCTGGCTTGAAAATTTTTTACCTGGCCTATGCTGGTGCAGGAACCCACCCTCTGAGCCACTTGTGAATGACTGGTCTGATAACCGTGGAAATGACCCCTTTTCCTCCTCTTTCTGTGCCACATCCTCTTCCATCATGGCCCAAAGTGTTTTTTCAAGGAGACATAGAAGTGGGATAGTAACGCTGAGAACAGCGTCATCGGCACTGGCCATGTTGGTGGAGTACTCGAAACACCGCAATATGGTACACAGGTCTCGCTTGGAGGCCCACTCGTTGGTGGTGAAGTGGTGCTGTTCCGCAGAGCGGCTGACCCGTGCATGCTGCAGCTGAAACTCCACTATTGCCTGCTGCTGCTCACACAGTATCTCCAGCATGTGCAAGGTGGAGTTCCACCTTGTGGGCACGTCGCATAGGAGGTGGTGAGCGGGAAGGCCGAAGTTCCGCTGCAGCGCAGACAGGCGAGCAGTAGCAGGGTGAGAACGCCGAAAGCGCGCACAGACGGCCTGCACTTACTGCAGTTGCCCTGACATATCCGGGTAGTTTTTTTAGAAATTTCTGCACCACCAAATTCAGCCATGCGCCAGACAAGGGATGTGCGTCAAACCGGCTAGGCCCAGAGCTGCTACGAGATTTCGCCCATTATCGCACACCACCAGGCCGGGCTTGAGGCTCAGTGGCAACAATCACTCATCGGTCTGTTGTTCAATGCCCATCCACAGCTCCTGCGCAGTGTGGGGTTTATCCCCCAAACATATCAGTTATAAAACAGCCTGCTGTCGTTTCCCCCTGAATGTGCTGAAGTTGGTGGTGAAGGTGTTACGCTGAGTGGATGAGGAGGTGGTAGAGGAGGAGGAAGCCGAGTAGGAGGAGGAGGCAACAGGAGGAAAAGATAAACGCCCTGCAATCCTCGGTGGCGGAAGGACATGCGCCAAACTGCTATCCGCCTCAGGCCCACCCACCACTACTTTTGCCCAGTGTGCAGTTAGCGAGATATAGCGTCCCTGCCCGTGCTTACTGGTCCACGTATCAGTGGTTATGTGGACCTTGCAACAGATGGCGTTGCTCAGTGCACACTTGATCTGGTCTCTGACTTGTTTGTGCAGGGAAGGGATGGCTCGCCTGGAAAAGTAGTGGCGGCTGGGAACCACGTACTGTGGGACAGCCACCGCCATCAGGTTTTTAAAACTGTCCGTGTCCACCAGAGGGAATGACAGCATTTCAAAGGCCAGGAGTTTTGAAATGCTGGCATTCAGGGCCAGGGATCGCGAGTGGGTAGGGGGGCACTTCCTCTTTCTCTCCAGTGTTTGGGAGATGGACAGCTGTAAGCTTCCATGGAACCATTGTTTGGAAATGCTTGGGGACAGTGGCGGACATGGTGGCGTTGCTGTCACATCGTCTGTTTGCTGGGTGACAGGTGACACTGGCACTGTAGAGGTGGAGGAAGAGGCCGAGGCAGCAGCAGCAGAGGAAGCAGGAGGAGCCCGAGACCTTTCTTGGATCTTGAGGTGTTTATTCCACGGCAGCTCGTGCTTTGCATGTAGATGCCTGGTCAAGCAGGTTGTGCTCAGGCTTAGAACATTTATACCTCGCTTCAGGCTCTGATTGCACAGCGTGCAAACCACTCGTGTCTTGTTGTCAGCATATTGTCTGAAGAACTGCCACACCAGAGAACTCCTTTAAGCTGCCTTTGGTGTGCTAGGTCCCTGGGTGCGGTGGGTAGTAGCAGGCGTACTGTCTAGGGGATGGTCGCTCCGCTTTTGCAACCTGCTTCCTCTTTTGCTGTGCTGGTGCCTCTGTGCGACCACCACCTCTTCCTCCAAACTGCACACATCACTCGCATGACCTTCATTCCATGTGGGGTCTGGGACCTCATCATCCTCCACATCATCTTCCACCACCTCTTCACCACTGCCCTCCTTGTCAGTCTGCACACTGTAGAAAGTCGCAGTAGTTTCGTCATTATCAGAGATGTGCTGTAGTGGTGTTTCCATGTCCTCATGCTGAAACAGAAGTGGTTGGGCATCGGTGCACTCAATGTCTTCCACTTCTGGGGCAGGGCTATGTGGATGGCCCATGGAATGCACACCAGCAGAGTCATCAAAAAGCATAAGAGTCTGCTGCATGACTTGGGGCTCAGACTGCTTGGTTGATTTACAAGGGGCTGAGGTGAAAGACAGATGGCCATGGGGTTCAGGTGCCAACTGAGCTTTCAGCAAGGGACCAGGTGGGAGACAATGTGAAGGAACTGGAGGCATTGCCTGCCACCCAGTCTACTATCACCTGTATTTGTTCTAGCCTCACCATTCGTTGAGCGTCATTCCGGCCTACCATACAACGTTGAAGGTTCTGTCGGCTACTCGCACCTGAGGAAGGTGTTTAACTTATGCGTGTAGCTGGCACAGATCGACCACGTCCTCTCCTTGCAACAGGAGCTTCACCAACACCACCAACAACAGCAGCACCAGCAGCACCACGACCATGTCCCTTATTTGACTCTCTCCTCATTCTGGACGCAAATGTACTATTTAGCAAAAATTTATATTATTTTTATAACGCTAATCTGTCCCTCACACCAGCAGCAGGAACCTCTCCCAACACCAATATGAGATGATTTTATAACGCTAATCTGTCCCTCACACCAGCAGCAGGAACCTCTCCCTACACCAGTATGAGATGATTTTATAACGGCAATCTGTCCCTCACACCAGCAGCAGGAACATCTCCCTATACTAGAATGAGATGATTTTATAACGCTAATCTATCCCTCACACCAGCAGCAGGAATCTCTCCCTATACTAGTATGAATTGATTTTATAACGCTAATCTATTCCTCACACCAGCAGCAGGAGCCTCTCTCTATACTAGTATGAGATGATTTTATAACGCTAATCTATCCCTCACACCAACGGCAGGAACCTCTCCCTATACTAGTATGAGATGATTTTATAGCACTAATGCGACCCCCACAGCGGCGGCAGCATCCTCTCCCTACACTAGTCTGAGATCATGTGACATGCAGCACTACGTGACTCCAGCTTATATCGAGGCTGGGTCACATGATGCACTGGCCAATCACAGCCATGCCATTAGTAGGCATGGATGTGATGGTTTCTAAGGGCAAACGAGTGAAATGTTTGTTGATAGGCTTGTGTAATTCGTTTCGTTACGAATTTCATGTTTACCGAATTTTGCAAAATTCGGCAATTCGGACGAATTCCGAATTTTCAATTTCCGAATTTCTTAGAATTTTAATTTTTCCGAATCACAGTAATTCGGCAATTGCGGAAATTCGGAAATTCGCGGTAATTCGGCAATTGCCGTAATTCAGCAATTGCAGTAATTCAGAAATTCGCCAATCGGAACAGCCGAAAATCGGAAATTCAGATGTTCGGAAATCCGAAAATTCGAAAATAACTAAGAACATTTGAAATAATAACTAACTAATAACTATTACATTATAGATATTGGAATTTCCTTGAAAGTTTGGCTGTTAGTGAACTTAAATATGACATTTATCACTAACAGCCATATTTTCAAGAAAATTGCAATAACTATAATTTAATAGGTATTTATTATTATTTCAAATGTTTTTCTTATTTCCGAATTTCGGAAATAAGGAAGATCATTTGAAATAATAAGTTATTAATGTATTATTTTAACTTATTATAAATAATAATAAGCTATTATTTCAAAAGTTCTTTCTTATTTCCAACTTTTGCAGTGTGTGACTGTACATATGCATACTGTATGTTTGTATGTATGTGTGTGTGTATACTGGGTGTGTATATTGTATGTATACTGTGTGTATACATACAATATACACACAGCATATACACACCCAGTATGCACACACATACATACAGTATGTATATATATATATATATATATATATATATATAGTCACACACGGCAAAAGTCAGAAATAAAGAAGAACATTTGAAATAATAAGTTATTGATTCATTATTTTAAATTATAAGAAGCTATTATTATTTCAAATGTTCTTCCTTATTTCCAGCTTTTGCAGTGTGTGACTGTATATATGCATACTGTATGTATGTGTGTGTATATATATATTGTATGTATACACACAGTATACATACAATATAATAATAATTTATAATTTAAAATAATAAATACAATAACTTATTATGTCAAATGTTCTTCCTTATTTCTGAAGTTCGGAAATAATAAAGAACGTTTGAAATAATAATGAATAACTATTAAATTATAGGTATTACATTTCCTTGAAACTTTGGCTGTTAGCGAACTTAAATATGAAATTTATCACTAATAGCCATATTTTCAAGAAAATTCCAATACCTATAATTTAATAGGTATTTATTATTATTTCAAATGTTTTTCTTATTTCTGAGTTTCTGAATTTCGGAAATAATGAAGATCATTTGAAATAATACGTTATTAATGTATTATTTTAACTTATTATAAATAATAATAAGCTATTATTATTTCAAATGTTCTTTCTTATTTCTGACTTTTGCAGTGTGTGACTGTACATACATACATGGACAGTCACACACTGCAAAAGTCGGAAATAAGGAAGAACATTTGAAATAATAATAGCTTATTATAATTTATAATAAGTTAAAATAATAAATTAATAACTTATTATTTCAAATATTCTTCCTTATGTCCAAATTTCCAAAAATCGCAAATAAGAAAGAACATTTGAAATAATAATAGCTTATTATTAGTGTTGAGCGAACCCGGACTGTAACGTTCGGGTCCGTACCGAACTTTCGGGTGTCCGTGGCACGGACCCGGACCCGGA
Source organism: Glandirana rugosa (assembly GCA_018402905.1). NCBI lineage: Eukaryota > Metazoa > Chordata > Amphibia > Anura > Ranidae > Glandirana > Glandirana rugosa. The sequence continues at coordinate 12,757 of BLSH010170911.1, forward strand.
CATTTCAAAAATCGTTCGGGTTCGGTCCGGGGTTCTGCTATTTTACTCCACGTGTTGAGAAGCTGCAGGGCAGCCAATCAACAAGCGTTTCACTGGTTTGCCCTTAGAAGCCATCACAGCCATGCCTACTAATGGCATGGCTGTGATTGGCCGGTGCATCATGTGACCCAGCCTCTTTATAAGCTGGAGTCACAGTGCTGCAGTCACATGCTCCTTGGGTTAGTATAGGGAAAGGTAGCTGACGGCGTGAGGGACAGATTTTAGCCATTTTAAGACCTGATCCTGCATCCTGAGATAGATTACTTTACTACTGCTGTCTGTGCTGTTGCTCTGAGGACAGATAGCAGAAATTAGAGATTTCACATACCGCTGCTTTGAGTTGCAGATCAAGCTCTGCATAGAACAACGA
>BLSH010170911.1:28619-84774 GCA_018402905.1 Glandirana rugosa
CCTCCCCTCACTAGTGCCGAAGGTATATGTCCTTCGGACACTAGTGTCGGGAAGGGGGAGATACTCTTGTCTCTAGGCACAAATGTATGTGCCTGGAGTCAAGAGAGTGACGTCCCCCCGGTAGCGTCCATCGGCGGCCGCTAGCTCAGGCGGGATGGGTGAGGGACGGGGGGGTCTTGTGTCACTAGCGCGCTCGCGCGAGTGTCGTGCCGTAGAGCGTCGGCGGCAGTATACTGCCCTCAAACGCTATAGCGTCAGCGGCAGTCTACGGCCAGCCACCAGCCGTTCACCAATTTATATCATTTAATCGTCTTTTTTTTTGATCTCTGTTCTCATAGAGGGGGAAGGGCTGTGATCACAGGCTTCCTGTATATGGAAGCCGTGATCACTCCCCTCCCCCTGCCAGCCCAGCACCAATACAGTTAGAACACAACCAAGGAACACTGTTAACCATTATAGCGCCCCCTTCAGGTTAACCCCTTCTCTGCTAATGGCATTTACATAGTAATCAGTGCATTTTTATAGCACTGATCGCTGTACATATATCAATGGTCCCAAAAAAGTGTCAAAATGGTCCGACATGTCCGCTGCAATATTGCAGTACCGCTAAAAAGCACAGATCGCCGCCATTACTAGTAAAAAAATACCATAAATAAAAACCCCAGGATTAAATCTCAACCTCCGTAAACGCGGCAACTTTTGCGATTGCGATTTTTTTTCACCAAAAATATGAGGAAGAATATAAATTGGCCAAAACCGATGAAAAAAATGTTTTTTTATATATTTTTTTGGATTTGTATTTTAGCAAAAAGTGAGAAATTTGGGTTTTTTTGCAAAATTGTTGCTCTTCTTTTGTTTATAGCGGCAATCAGAAATGACGTAAAGGGGATCAAATACCACCAAAAGAAAGCTCTATTTATGGGGAAAAAAGGACCTAAATTTTGTTTGGCTACAATGACGCATGACCGCGCATTTGTCAGTTAAAGTGATGCAGTGCCAAATCACAAAAAGTGCTCTGGTCCTAAAGTGTGAAATCCTTCCGGGGCTGGAAGTGGTTAAAGCAGCTGTATACTAGTAAAAAAATAAAATAAAAAACCTGTAAGGGAAAGGCATAATGAGCTAGTATTCACCACATACTAGCTCATTATGAAATGCTTACCTCAGAACGAAGCTCCGACGGGTCCACTCGGTCCCCCGCAGAGGGAGCCAACATGTTCCCACGGGGGATCCTTCCGGGTACGCGGCTCTGGCGCTGTGAGTGGCCGGAGCCGCAAGATGTCACTCCCACACATGCACGCTGGAGCTTGTCTTTCCGGGCCTTCGCGGGGACCTTACGGTGCATGCGCCGGGACCTCACGGCACATGCGCCGTGACGTCAGCGGCTGCATTTAGGGTGAATATCTCCTAAACCATGCAGGTCTAGGAGATATTCATTTTATTTATAGGTACCACTTTAAGAAGAAATAGCTGTTCTCTTCCGGTGATGTATGTAATTTCCAGCTTTACATGTGTGTGTCATCAATCCCAGGAGTCAATGGGCATCGCTGGCTCGTAGCATTGCGTTATTTCCAAACAGGAAATGATGCGATAAGGTGTGGGACTCGCTTGCAACGCACAGCACATGCACAAGATCGGGAGGTGCATGCTGGGCAGCCAGCATGCGCGGAATCCCGGAAGAGGGGCACAGTGGCTTCACATGCCCACACTGCAGATGGCTGCGCTGTACAGCGCTGCACAAACACAAAACAGGGGACAGTTGAATGTAAATGCACAAGCTCTGACCATACTAGGGGTATCTTTACAGAAAAAAAAAAGAATTCGGCCGAAAATCCATTTTAAAGACACATCTCTACATATGGAACACACAAGCTGTTTATAGAACACCTTACTGACTAAATTCATCATCAGATAATCCTTAAAATGGGCATTTTCTGAGAGACTCAACAAGGGCCCTTCAACTGTCAGGTCTAACAGAATATACTGAAAGTACACAACTGCATCCTCTCAACCATCCAGAACATTCAGAACATTGTAATATAAGGTTTTGTGCAATGATTTCAGTTGCTTTCGCCACTGCTAGAGTATTTGTGCTGCAGGTGAAATTGCTGCCAAGCAGCTTTCTCTAATACTGTATCTAGGACCCATGTGCCTAAAACAAGCATTGCTGGTATTTCTTTTACGTGTGTTTATTAGTGATGATTGCATAAATGAAGTCATTCTCACTAAAGCCTGTGATTTATTTTAAATTAAAAAGAAATACTTCAGGGTATTAAACAGATTATAACATTTAAATTCTACTTCATAAAAACTATATGTCACTAGGCAAACACCATAATCCACTTACTAAAGCTGTTTTCTTTCAGAGCATTCCATTTAGAATTTCCTTCCTCGCCAGTGAGTACATTTCATTGAGAAAATTAATTTCACTGTTGTGTAGTGGACAGTCCAGCTTATTGGTGTTCATCCAGGAAGTCATTATAGGCTAGGGGGCATGGATCAATTCCATTAACATGGATTTATGAAAAGAAAAGCAATGCCTTTAGGATTAAACCTGACCTTGAAATGCAGTGAATGAAAAGTGTATGTAATTGTCAAATGCCCTAATGGCGAAGAGTCCATGTTTCTGTAAGAGTTGTAACGAAAAAAAAAAACGAAATGCAATTATACCTTTAAGTATATAAACTGAAAAAGTGTTAAATGATTTAATCACAAAGGTCTTTTATTAATGTTAAGTACATGTATCCATGTTGCAAGGAATGGAATTAAATGAGGATTATCTGTGACCCTGTTGGTTTTTGGAAAGAGCTTCAAAACTTAAGTGCTTTTTTGTTCTTTGTTATTAATGTGCCATACAGCTGTAGGCCTAAGAGTTATAAAGGAGTCCAACAATAACGACAATGGTGACAATTGCCTATTTCAGCCCCCGGGGGGGGGGGGGGGGTGATATATACAGCACAGACAAATTATGTCTCTCATCAACAGACTGATGTCAAAATGTATTTTAATGTACTTAGTAAATACTGTAATTGACCATGTGTAGGAAGTCAACTTTTAACAAGTTTAATCACTTGTCTTTAATAGAAATCTGTACTGAGTTTCTTGTGAAAAAAGAAACCTGTACTGAGAGAAATATGTCAGCTGCCATTGCTGACCTCCTTCTAAAAATGATTGGCTTCAATATTTTTTGAGTCTCTGACCCAGTACAAGAAAGTGTGAAGCTTGTATGATGAGAAATTGTGGATGGATGGATCCTTTTAAATCTTTTTAGCTTTTGATATGTTGAAATAGTGTTACAAGCCAAGAGTGTGCCCAAATTGTACCTTCTTCTTGTGAGTTGGATTACAACTTGTAAGGGGCAGGGTGCATGTTATGACAGGCAGATGACATCTCCTCCATATGTTCTCCATTAACTTGTTGGGTGCCAAGTGTGGATCACACAGGAGGCCTGCCGCTGGGGTGGGTCCTTCTGGGCTATGCCAGGCGGCAAGGAGGGTCAGTTGTTATAACACAGAGATTAAACCCTGCCCAAAGGCGTTCTCATCAGTGCTGGGACCAGACAAGGGTTGTGGTCATGTAAGAGTCAAACATTAAGGTAGTCCTCTAACTCAGAGATGAGCCACGTGGAGTTCTTCCAAAGATAGCATCTCGTGTTCTATGCACTTGAACAGGTGCTTGTGTTGCATTAGGAGGGACATGCAAATCCTACTCCACCAGTTAATGGGGTCCAGTCGAGCACACAGCGTAGACTTTGTGTGTGCTCACTTAACGCTTGTTCCTCCATACCTAGTGATGAGGCTATACAGTAACTATTCATAACGCTAATCCGCTCCCAGAGACCATTGGAGACAGACAGCTAGGGAGGGAGCCATAAAACCAGGCCCCCTCGCTATAGGAGAACCTGTCACCTTACCAGTTACCATACCAATGACTGTTTGCAGTTAACCTTTTGTTGCTGTGATGTTACTAGAACCTTCTGTATACTGTAGTAGACTCAGACCGCAGGGGTCAAGTCCTGGGAAAAAAAGTCTGGCAACTCAAGATCTCCCCCACCTCAAAAATAAAATGTGTGTGTGTGTGTGTGTGTGTGTATACAGTATCTCACAAAAGTGAGTACACCCCTCACATTTTTGTAATTATTTTATTATATCTTTTCATGTGACAACACTGAAGAAATTACACTTTGCTATAATGTAAAGTAGTGAGTGTACAACTTGTATAACAGTGTAAGTTTGCTGCCCCCTCAAAATAACTCAACACACAGCCTATAATGTCTAAGCCGCTGGCAACAAAAGTGTGTACACCCCTAAGTGAAAATGTCCAAATTGGGCCCAAAGTGTCAATATTTTGTGTGCCCACCATTATTTCTAGCACCGCCCTAACCCTCTTGGACATGGAGTTCTCCAGATCTTCACAGGTTGCCACTGGAGTCCTCTTCCACTCCTCCATGACCACACGGAGCTGGTGGATGTTAGAGACCTTGCGCTTCTCCACCTTCCCTTTGAGGATACCCCACAGATTCTCAATAGAGCTTAGGTCTGGAGACATGCATGGCCAGTCCATCATCTTTACCCTCAGCTTCTTTGGCAAGGCAGTGGTCGTCTCTGCTTCAGTATGTCACAGTACATTTTGGCATTCATGGTTCCCTCAATGAACTGTAGCTCCCCAGTGCTGGCAGCACTCATGCAGCCCCAGACCATGACACTCCCACCACCATGCTTGACTGTAGGCAAGACACACTTGTCTTTGAACTCCTCACCTGGTTGCTGACACACATGCTTGACACCATCTGAACCAAATAAGTTTACCTTGGTCTCATCAGACCACAGGACACGGTTCCAATAATCCATGCCCTTAGTCTGCTTGTCTTCAGCAAACTGTTTGTGGGCTTTCTTGTGCATCATCTTTAGAAGAGGCTTCCTTCTGGACCAGACCAATTTAATGCAGTGTGCGGCGTATGATCTGAGCACTGACAGGATGACCCCCCACCCCTTCAACCTCTGCAGCAATGCTGGCAGCACTCATACGTCTATTTCCTAAAGACAACCTCTAGATATGACGCTGAGCACGTGCACTCAACTTCTCTGGTTGACCATGGCGAGGCCTGTTCTGAGTGAAACCTGTCCTGTTAAACCTCTGTATGGTCTTGGCCACCATGCTGCAGCTCATTTTCAGGGTCTTGGCAATCTTCTTATAGCCTAGACCATCTTTATGCAGAGCAAAAATTATTTTTTTCAGATCCTTAGAGAGTTATTTGCCATGAGGTGCCATGTTGAACTTCCAGTGACCAGTATGAGAGAGTGAGAGCGATAACACATCTGCTCCACATTCACACCGGAGACCTTATAACACTAAAGAGTCGCATGACACCGGAGAGGGAAAATGGCTAATTGGGCCCAATTTGTACATTTTCACTTAGGGGTGTACTCACTTTTGTTGTCAGTGGTTTAGACATTAATGGCTGTGTGTTGCATTATTTTGAGGGGACAGGAAATTTACACTGTTATACAAGCTGTACACTCACTACTTTACATTGTAGTAAAGTGCCATTTCTTCAGTGTTGTCACATGAAAAGATAGAATAAAATATTTACAAAAATGTCAGCGGTGTACTCACTTTTGTGAGATACTGTAGGTGTCAGTACACATTTTGCCTTATATCGCATGCGATCCTAATACTGTCACTAGAACGTTTTGCAATATTTACTAAGAAACACTGAAAACGCTTGGTAAATACCACACGAAAAGGCATTAAAATCCACTCACAGAAGGAAATAAATAATTAAATGCATGCAGAAATTAAAGTGCTTGTAAACAATCACTTTGTAAAACAACCCATTCAGTTTAAAATAGAAATGAAAGGAAAAACATGTTTGTATAGATATAAAAAAAAACATTATAAATACCCGATTCCCCTTTTTACAAGTGATCATATTCCTTCTGTTCTCAGCTGCATAAGAGCTGGAGGGAGGAGAAGCAGCAGCACACTGAACTTCCCAGTGAATGACTGTTCAGCGGGGGCGTGTCAGTGTCAGGACAAGTCTGAGGAGAGTACACTGAGTTCCCAGCATAGCTAGAGAACTGACCACGATGTGCTCTTCTGCTTAGTGTAATCAGTTTTAAATAAGAAAGTAGAGGGGCTGGCCGGGACACCAGGGATTTCACATAAGGGAAGCAATACAAAGAGAACAGGATATTTTCTCATATAAGTACATGATACAGCAGACACATATCAGGAATAGGAGGTGTTGGGGTAACAAACGCTTTAAGTAGTAGTCCAGGCATGTGGTATTTGTGGAATGTGTACTGGATGGACAGTGTTGCTGCTGAACCCGTTGACTGTGAGCCAATCAGCATACTGCTTGGACATCAGTTGCAAGGTATGAATGAATGAAGAGGGAGTGATTCCTCTTTTTTCTATAATACTGTAAACGACTCCAGCAGCAACACTGTTGAACAGCAGATAGATATATATAGGAGTTTGGTTGCAAACAATGACATACATAGGCTCACATAAGTAAATCAGAATAGCGATTAAAGCCACAAAAACAAAGGAGGGGTATCACCATAACTAGGTTTACCTCTTAGAGATCAAACAAAGCTTACTGCTGGCCGCATTGCCATCGTGTGCAAGCCGGGACACCGCCAATATTTTGGCTGCTCTCCTTACAAGCAGCAAGACTATATTTTTTAAATACACTAGTATTCCAAGAATTAATTTTTCCTTTTTGAGCTTTCTGACTGTCCCGTAGCAATACGGTGAGTATAGTCCCCCCAATTTATTAGGGTTTGCTAACACCTTGAGTGGTATTGATGAACAGACTTGTTTCACATTCATATTGCCAGATGTATATATTTTTTCTTTGCAGAAACTACTGACACTAACTACAGATTCAGCACCTTTGATGAAGGTCTTTTTGTTTGGAAATGCATTAGGTGTCTGTACTATAGATGTCTGTACTAGATTATTATCTATTATAGCTACTGTGTTTAAGATTGTTTTTATGTAACACCATTGTTATACATACCTTTCTCTTTTTATCCAGTACCAATAAAATTATATTTTTTATGTTATCCATTTTTTTGAATATCAACTTCCTATTACCCTTTCATCAACAAAGTATTATTTTCAGCAACTTACAATGTTAAATTTCTAACAAGCTGTTATGACAGGTTATGTAATCAGATTAATATCTTGGAGTATGCGATGTACCAAGTGTCAAAGTGTCAGTCTGCTTTTGACATTCCTATGTCTATTAAACCCTCTTTAATTTGTCTCCAAGAAACACATGCCACTGCTGAGACCGCTACATTTTTATAACAGCATTGTACTGGGCTGGGCCTTTGATGGACTACAACTTCCAGCCCATCCCTCTTACGGTCCACCACACGGACCTGCTTGCCTCACAGTGACACTTTTTCCCCTGACTGGCTCCCAAGGCTTCCACAGACTGTCCATTATTCTTTTCCCAGCCTGCTCCAGCACTTTCTCTTCCAGCTCCAAGGGTCTGTCACTCACCGACACTAGTGGACTCTTTAAAGTGTTTCAGTAGCAACTCTGCTGCTCTCCTGCTCCCTTGTGCAACTCCAGGAATAACCTCCACTCCTGGCTGCACCCAAACCTCCAGGCCTCAAGGTCACCCCCCCCCCCCCCCCAAATGGGGGCTCCCTCCCGGGTAGAGGCCTCTGCAGCACCTCTACTACATCTTTCCACTTCCACTTCCAGCAACTCCTCCCAGGCTGACCCAGCCCTGAATATATGAGAAGGCTTTCCCCCTGCCAATCCAGATTGGGGATTGGTCAGGGCTTCCCATGACACTCCAGATGATGACAGCTCTTGTCCCACCTTCACTCTGGAAAGTTCCAGTGCTTCCCAGAAGAAGGTAGGAGGGTTTAGTGACATCATCTGTTGGACTGCCCCAGTCCTACCTGAGCCACTCCCCAAACCCAGATCAGAACATTCAGGCCTGCTCCTACAGTCAAGCCCAACAAAATTTTGCCTCTCCTGCAAAAAACCCTCACAAAAATGCCTACACTATGGGGCGCTACACCCCCCCCCCCCAAACATCAGCTGGTCCCCAGCTGAAATAGAAAAATTAGCTTCTTAGACAGAAGCAGTGCATCCCAAAGTCAAAAATAGGAGGGGAGAAGTAGAAATTAATAAAATATAAAAATATATGTATCACTGCCATTTTGTAGTTATTTACACTGTACAATTTATCACATTTCCTGACTACAGAGCACTGCAGCTAGTCACATACCAAATTACTGTACATCTCTGAGTCAGAGCGCTTTTCCCGAAGGAGGAACCCTCTACTCACCCAGTTAGTAATAAACAGTTGATATTTGACTTGACTCTCGACAGATGGGGGATGAACAGCCGTTCCATCCCAGGAATCATAAGAGAAGGGAAAACACAACTACCTAAACTAACTAACAAAACAATCTGTTATTGACCTCCTAATGGAGCAACATTTCACACAAAACCCAGTCTTTTTCTTTACCTGCCTGCCCTGTCAGTGAGGGGTTATGATCCCACTGCAGGAGCAGAAGAAGGGAAAAGTTTTTAAGGTAGAGTTCCCCTTTTTAAAAGTTCTTGATGGGAGGGGCACCTCCCCGGGCTACAGACTTCAAAATGGGGATTGAACAGGGCAAACATCACCCAAGTGTCCTTCAATGGGTAGTCTCTTCCAATAGGCACAGGGTGGCAGGCTGGTTGTCCTGCAGTTCAGAGGGGAATGTACACTCCACCACTCTGCCAGCAGTCTCTGAAGTGTACCTACACTGGCTGTAGCTCCTACAGTCCTTAAATGTAGTAGCGGGGGTTGGGCACCCTCTTCCAGACTCCCCCTTCCTCCCGAACAGAAATTGAGAAGATCCTTGCGGACTGGTTGGGCTTGACGACCATCACACAGTCTCTCCTTATGGACGGTCCAAGACTCCATACCTGTTTCAATTCTTTAAACCTTTCCCTACAATTGCTCTCAGGACCCCGCAAGGGCTTAGGAACATGCAGAAAGTCCCATGTCATATCGTCCTCCCACTCCTCCCTTGAGCTTTCAATGATCTCCATGACATGGGGTGGGATGTAGGGATGTCCAGACCCCACTCCAAAGCAACCAGGCGTTGTACCTCCCTTTGATACCGAGAGAATCTGGGTAGGCTGGCTAGGTTGCCCTTCCCAAGCTTGACTTGTGTATCTGGGGACTTCATCACCATCTGCTTGTACGTCAGTGCTCTACTCTGGGTAGTGGAAGGCCTGTTGTGGAAAGTCTGGTAGCCCACACTGGGGGTTCCTGCAGCTGATCCGGTATCTTGAGAGGGCTCCGTCTCATCCCCATTGGAAAAATAGAGGGACTGAGGAGTCCCCGCCTCCTCCTCTTCTTCTGACCCCTTACTTGGAGACGACCACTCTACCAGGTGCTCCAATGACCCAAATTCAGCTAACATTCTGGGTGACCCCCAGTCCATAACTCTCTGTTCTGCATCCTCATCTGGCTCACCAGGGGGCGCTTTCTCTCAGAAGCTGACTCCAGCCTAACTGGAATGCTTGCAGATGGGGACACAGCCGGCATTTCAGGGACCCTAGGCTCCTGCTTAACACGACTCACAGTTCCCAAATCTCTGACCAGGCTACAGGCCACAACAGCCTCTCTTTCCCCTTCGTTCCTTAATTTTTGTGGGGAGTCACCAGGCCGCAACTTCACTCCCTTGAGGTCATCAGGCCCGATCCGGCCTTCTGGGACTTCTGCGGCTGCGGACGACAGAACCCTGATCGCAGGTCCACCAAGTAATATTGTGGCTCCTGCTCTGTAGATACCTACCGAGTGAGTGGAGCATCTCAATGGCCACACCGGGCCCAGGCAGCGATGTCCATGGTGAGCATCTGGCAGTCCGGGCAGACGAGACACAGCCACTTCATCCCATCGATGACTCCCAGGAGGATACCCCCGAATGACTCCAACCAGACCCCCGTATCGACCAGGGTCCTTTTCGGCCTATCCGGCAACCAGGTCAACGCTGGCACAAGTCTCCCACCTTCCGCTATTTCTCTCCTCATGGTGACTGGTGCTAGCTGCAGGCGCGTAGCTTCTTCCAGGGCATGGCAGCGCCCCCATATTTCCAGACGAGCTGGAGCCAAATGTCCTGATAAGCAAGCTTGCTGTGTGTCACGATACTGTAACCCCTTGTGTGAAGGACGAAACTATACAGACACTCTGACGGTAGCAGGACTTGTACAGACTTGCTGACTCCAACGGTGGTTGCCGGTGGCAACAGTAAGTTGTAGTATCCACTGTTCTGCTGGAAAGTACACCTCAAACACAGTCTCTCCCCTTAGCAACAAGAACAGTCCCTGTGTCAGCAACTGGTGTGACCAGAGATGTGTGAACTGCAACAGAGAATGCCAGGCACAAGCAGTGTAAAATAATATAATTTATTTAAAAGATAAGTGGATAAAGATGTAAACGCACCTCCAATATACCAAACAGTGTAAAACAGCCAAATAACAAATTAGTGACATACAAAGAACAACTGCCTAAACAAAGTATATACAGCGGATAGGGCAATGCCAAACCGTAAATTTAGCCGAGCCAGGGTCATACACAGGAGATCAGTCAGAGGGAGCAAGACAGGGCAGGAACGGGAACAGATGACAGAGAGAGCAGATGAGAAGGGATCAGGCTGCAAGACAGGGGTCCAGGAATGGATACAGAATACAGGATCACAGGTCAGGGGCACGTGGAGACCAAACACCAAGGCAATCAGATTAGGACAGACAGACTTTACATATCCTTCCTGCAACGAGCATCAGGTGAGGACTAAGTGAGCTCCTGTCTGTTGGGAGACACCTGCTGGGGGAAACTGGACCTGCAGTCCATGAATCAGGGAACCACAGCGCCACCAGCTGGTGAGTGTCTTTTCCTGACAGTACCCCCCCTCTAAGGAGCGGCCTCAGGACGCTCCAAACAGCAATAGCTGAATCAGTCCATAAAAAACTTTCCGTTACCCAAGTCCCAAGAGAAAGTTCTGCGCAGACTGAAGAAGTGCCAGGTTCCAAGCAAGATGCCCTACTGCCAAGATCTATCGATAAGTAAAGTGTCCCCCCACCCGGGTGAGGTAACTGATTGGGTATCCCACTTGGGATCAAGCGACTTGCTGGGTGTCCTGCTGGCCAGATTCTCTAAGATGTACCACATTCGACACTTCAAGTTCCTCAAAACAGCAGATACCCCAACGCTGGAGTCCCACGGGTTATCTTCAAATTTAGCCCTGGGGTCATGTGACAATACCGGAATACAGACACTGAAGTGTCTTGTCATAACTAAGTAGCTTGCCTGGTTTCCAGGACTTGCTCTGCACATCAAAAGCCAACTAGGTCTTTCCAAGGCACTGGTTACCCAAACCGGGTCCCCTAGTACACCCAGAGCTGTGACAGTCACACCCGGATAATAGCAAGGCACAAATCATACTCTGCAATTCCCCATGAGCTTACCACGACCAGGGCCTTGAAGGCAAATGCAGCTTTTAGTTACCAAGGGTATGTCCGGACCACCAGGCTTAAGCGCCATAGGAGCAACACACTGCCAGAGGGACTCGATCGAGGCAACCATCAACTGAGTCTTAGGCCAAGAGGGTAACCCATATAAGGCACGTGAGGGTTCAGAGCTTTCAGACCCATTAACAGGTGGACACTTAGCCTTTGCACAATAATCCAACTGAACAGCTAACATATACTCAGTAGAACCTGGCTGTGTGTTAGGGAGAAGATAAGCAAGATCATAAAAGATAAACTTATCATTGGGTAGCGGACCATCAGAGGCAGGCAGGTTGTTGGGCACAGAACGTTCAGAGGCAGGCTGGGCATCAGGGACCGGATCAACAAGCTGGGCAGTGGGCAGAGGCACATCAAGCTGGGCAGCGGGCAGAGGCACATCAAGCTGGGCAGCGGGCAGAGGCACATCAAGCTGGGCAATGGGCAGAGGCACATCAGGCTGGGCAGCGGGCAGAGGCACATCAGGCTGGCAGTGGGCAGAGGCACATCATGCTGGGCAGCGAGCAGAGGCACATCAGGCTAGGAAGCTGGTAGAGGCTCATCAAGCTGGGCAGTGGGTAGAGGCACATCAGGTTGGACAGCAGGCACCGGATCAACAGACTGGACAGCGGGCGCAGGATCATCAGACTGGACAGCGGGCACTGGATCATCAGACGGGACAGCGGGCACTGGATCATCAGACTGGACAGCAGGCACCGGATCATCAACCTGGACAGCAGGCACCGGATCATCAGACTGGACAGTGGTCACCGGATCATCAGGCTGGACAGCGGGCACTGGAACATCGGACTGGATAGTGGGCACCGGATCATTTGACTGGACAGCGGGCATCGGATCGTCAGACTGGGCTGCGGGCACCGGATCATCAGGCTGGGCAGCGGGCACCGGAACATCATGTTGGACAGCAGGCAATGGATCATCAGGCTAGACAGCAGGCACCGGATCATCAGACTGGACAGCAGGCACCAGATCATCAGACTGGACAGCGGGCACCAAATCATCAGACTGGACAGTGGGCACCGGATCATAAGACTGGACAGCGGGCACTGGATCAGCATAGAATCAACAGCATAGGCAGCGGGCACAGGATCAGCAGCATAGGCAGCAGGCACAGGATCAGCAGGCTGGACAGCGGGCACAAGATCAGCAGGCTGGACAGCGGGCACAGGATCAGTAGGCTGGGCAGTATGATTGGGTCTGTCAGATAAAGGCAAAACCCCACTGGCAATCAGGGAGGTAGACTGTAGCAGATTGTCTGGTGTGGAGGCAGGCTGGAGCAGATCGGCTGGTGTACAGGCAGGCTGGAACAGATCGGCTGGTGTGGAGGCAGGCTGGAACAGATCAGCTGGTGTGGAGGCAGGTTGGAACAGATCGGCTGGTGTGGAGGCAGGCCAGAACACATCAGCTGGTGTGGAGGCAGCCCGGAACAGATCGGCTGGTGTGGAGGCAGGCTGGAACAGATCAGCTGGTGTGGAGGCAGGCTGGAGCACATTGGCTGGTGTGTAGCCAGGCTGGAGAATATCAGCTGGCGTGGAGGCAGATTTGGATAGTGGCAGGATTGTGCAAGTTGGAAAAAACTTCAGTTTCTTTTGGGCTTTAGTCACCAAGTGTCAGGAAGATCGCCAGCATGATACCCCTCAGGAAAGGCCCATCTGAGAACCTCCATTCCAGCTGGCACGTGTGTGCATGCGTGCGGCGTTCCGGCACCAAACGGGCCATTTAAACCCTGCTGATGCTCAGAACGCATGTCTGATCTACAGCGTTACCCGTGTTTACCTGCTATCTGCCACCTGTTCCTGCCTGTTTACCTGACCCGGCTTGCTTGACACCTCTGATATCCGCCTACACCCGAACCCAGCTTGTCTTGACCACTCTTTTGCCTGACCCTCTGTACCTTGCTGCTAGCCTGTTGCTGAACCTGCCTGTCCCTGACTCTGCTGCTGTGCCTGTGTCCATCCGGTCTCCTCAAGTATCCTGCTTCGTCACCAGAGCACCCTTCCAGCACATCTTCTGACCACCTGCTGGCGGCTACTCCTGGACTTCTACAGGCACTCATACCTCACCATGCTCCTGTGGCCACCCCGACCGTCAGGCTCACAACCTGGTACTTGACACCAAGGTTCTGCATGTGGATGCAGGGCTGCGAGCAGAGGGGTGTAGCTGATGTAAGCGAAAAGCTGAGGGATGATGAGAAAGGGAGCAGCTGCTAAGGATGATTTATGTGGGGCTGCCATAGGTAATAGAGAAGAGGTATTTTGTCAATGGGTTAAAGGCAGGGTAGGTGCAGCAAGTGGAAACAGGGTACTGACACATAGTTGGTAGTATGATATACTGGTCTGCAACTGTAGCTGTTGTGGATGGTGGAGAGAGAGAGATATTTGAGAGGGCAGGTGTCTAACAGCAGGGCAACATATCTGACCAAGCCTGTAGTAATGGCTGAACAAAATTCAGTTCACATGCCGCCTGTCTGACAAGAGACTGCGCTGCGTTAAGACTCTCCACTAGCACCTGTTGAGAGTGTGCTGAATAATACTCAAAGAAATAAGCAGAGTGATCTTCCAATAACCAAACCAGTGATTCTATCTGAGCCGTACTGAAGGGCGGAAGAAAGTCATCACTGTCTGTAGGAATACTGGACAAAGCCAACTCTGCATAGACTTGAATTAATGGCTGAGCATCTCCAAACAACATCCTGCCCTGATTAACTAGGGAATGAGTTGGACAAATGCATTCTAACAGCTGATCACTAGACCACTCCATCAGTATCTGGCGGCAATACTCTTTCTCCTCTGTCACGGGCAAGGAAAAGTTTACAACCTCCTCTGGATGGATCTTGCCACAAACAGCAGAGCCAAAATGGCTTTTCTGTGCATTTACTTCTGATAAGATAAGTGGATAAAGATGTAAACACACCTCCAATATACCAAACAGTGTAAAACAGCCAAATAACAAAATAGTGACACACAAAGAACAACTGCCTAAACAAAGTATATACAGGGGATGGGAAATGCCAAACCATAAACGTAGCCAAGCCAGGGTCATACACAGGAGATCAGTCAGAGGGAGTACAACAGGGCAGGAACAGGGAACAGATGACGGAGAGAGCAGGTGGGAAGGGAACAGGCTGCAAGACAGGGGTCCAGGAACGGATACAGGATCACAGGTCAGGGGCACATGGAGACCAAACACCAAGGCAATCAGATAGGACAGACAGACTTAAAAAATATCCTTCCTGCAAAGTGCGTCAGGTAAGGACTAAGTAAGCTTCTGGCTGTTGGGAGACACCTGCTGGTGGAAACTGGACCTGTAGCCCATGGATCAGGGAACCACAGCGCCACCAGCTGGTGAGTGTCTTTTCCTGACACACAGGCATACTTTACTGTTTGCAGGAATTGGAGCAGGCATTTGCAAAGCACTTGTAATGCCCAGCTTTAGCAGAACGCTGGGCATATTTGTAATCCAGTGGTAATGTCCAGCCATAGGATGGCGCAGGACATATTTGTAATCCATGGGCGTGTTCGCCCGACGTGGTTGCCATGGGTAACTACACATGGTACAAGTCACTGAATTGCAGGATTAGTATTTAAGTGTCCATCCCCAGCACTGTTTTGGGGCGACTGGGTAAGCAGGCAACAATACTGTTTGGCTATTCCCGCTGGTTTCTATGGACAATGGCACACTTATTTAGCACAGTTCAAGGGCAGAGCACACAAGTCCTTTTCCACGGTTAAGTCTGAATCGACAATAAAACAAGTTATCACAATCCCCTGGCTCAGTTCTCTTGCGGTTGCTATGGGCGATTACTGGTAGCCTTGCAGGTAAATCCCAGACCAAGCCCCCAAAATGTAGCCATGTGCTCCCTTGGGAGTAGAATTAGTTTAGTTCACCTGATAGCTGCCCTCAATCCCACCATATCTCACACATCCGTAGACACTGACCAGGCCGGCTCTTGTTTTTGTTGTTTTATTTAGGGGAAATAACTTGGATGGGGAAAAGGGGTGACTGTGGGATGCCCCAGAAATTATTGTACACGATCTCCATATACAGTCCTTTATACGCACACTTGCATTGCAGACCGTCCTTCTGCAGGCTGTTACTCCTCACAACTCTCTCCAGCTCTCAGCTTGCTGACCGTTTCTCCTTGCAATTCTCTTTCCAGCGCTGTACTTGCAGACTATTACTCCTTCACTACTCTCCAGCACATCACTTGGTTCCCAGCTTGAAAGGAAATGTATCAAGCTTCTCTACGCCTTTCTCTTCACCACAGCTAGCATGTGGTGAGGCCTACACTCTGTCAGCAGGACCTCAGGACCACCCATTACAGGCCAGGGATCACGGGCCCCTGAATATGTAGCAAAGTACTTGGGTGCTAGCTGGACCTTTTATGGACTACAACTTCCAGCCCAATCCTCTTCCAGGCCACCACACGGACCTACTTTCTTCACAGTGACACTCCTTCCCCTGACTGGTTCCCAAGGCTTCCACAGACTGTCCACTATTCCTTTCCCAGCCTGCTCCTGCACTTTCTCTTCCAGCTCCCAAGGTCTGTCACTCACCGACTCCAGTGGACTCTTTGAAGTGTCTCAGTAGCACCTCTGCTGCTCTCCTGTTCCCTTGTGCGGCTCCAGGAATCACCCTCACTCCTGGCTGCACCCGAACCTCCGGGACTCAAGGTCACCCCCCCCAGACTGGGGGCTCCCTCCCAGGTAGAGGCCCCCGCAGCAACTCTGCTACATCTTCCCACTTCCAATTCCAGCAACTCCTCCTATAATACATGAATAAATGCTGGAAAAAATATATAAATTCATAAAGGTCCAATAAAGCGACAGTGCTAAAAAGTGCAAAAAAGTGCTCAAATATAAATGTCTCTTGAAACAGTTCCAATAAAGTGACAAATCCAGAGAAAGGGAACAACCGGTGCATAGGTGCAGAAAGTGATCCAATCTTGAAGATTGAGAGTGTTGCACAGCATAGGGAGAAAGGAAGTGGTAAAGATGTATGCTTACCAGAGGACGTGGATCCACATACAGCCAGTGAATCAACCAGGCTTGCATGGGGATAACTCCAAAAGGAATCCAAGGAAGCATGGTTCAGGAACAGTGACACCAGCGTGTACGCATCCAGCTACCTATCCTCAGACAAGGACTCTTGCGGTATCCACAGCAACCATCTCCCCCCCTCGTTGTCAGCACGCTCTTCGGAGGATTCCACCAGGGCACTTGGTATTGGAGCCAGCGGACGGTTAACACCGGGCACCAAACCCCCTAACGTACACTCCGACCGAGGCTCTCAACCTGAATGTCTCTATCATTTGTTTTATCCATTTAGCAACAGTGGGGGGTTCTGTGTACTTCCACTGCAATCAAATTACTCTATGGCCCTGGAACAAAGCCCTGCCAATAGCTTCCTTACTCAGATCTTGGACTGCTAAGTCACTAAGGATACCCAGCAAACATTGTTTTGGGTCCTCCCTAAGATTATTTTTAAATATATTATTCAGAGTAGCAATAACCCCTGTCCAGTAGGAATGTAGCTTAGGGCAACACCATAGCAGATGGATCAGGTCACCATGGTCTATCGGTACACATATTGCAGGTTCATTCAATACATCCATCTTGTATAACTTTAAAGGAGTATAATAGATCCGTAGGAGAATATACAATTTGGATCATTTTTATGTCACATTGAGTGCTTGCAGTTGGTATGGCCTGCAATGCCTTTACCCACTGGTACTCCTTGAAAGCACTAACATCTTTTGCCCAAAGGTTCTTTGTTTGAAAAGGATAACAATCAAGATAGGAGGGTAACAACATTGCATAACATCTAAAAATAAACCCTTAAGTTGCAGATAGTAAAAGTACATAACTTTGAGGCATAAAGATCATTTTTATCAGGGTAACCCTTGCCTGCTAGTGATAGGTGAAGATGGTTTCATATTTTCACAGTATCTCAAATGTGCACAAGAAATGGAGAGACATTAAAGTGGCTTTGGTGTGACCTGGACACCCAGGTATTTGAAAGAGTGAGTTATCGGAAATTTGGCAGAGCATGGACGCAGACTAGAGGGATTCTCATCTAGGAACATTAAGGCCGATTTGGACCAGTTTTTAAGTAGCACCAAATATTTCCACAAATACTTTTAATGAAGCATTTTCTTCTGGTTCCCTCCCTCCTTCCATGATAACCAAAAAAGATAGATCCTTTATATCCGGATTCATACAGACCAATATCGCTGCTTACCAGTGATGTAACATTTTTTGCAAAAGTTCTTCCCAATAGATTAATTCTAAAATAATACACCAAGATCAAATGGACTTTATGCTCAATCTCTCCACTGCAATTACCATCAGGTGTACTTTCTCAAATATTCAGACTTCAGTTGTATATTTGTCCAAAGGCCTTTGTCCTGGTCAATGGTGTGGCCTACTCAGTGCCTCTAGTGAAATCATCACGAGCTGCACTGCTTACACATGCTCACACGTGACCCGGAAAGTAGGGCCACCATCTTAGATGTGGGAAGACAAGGAACCATAGAATACAGTGCTGACAGAGGGAGGAAATGCATATAGAGATGAAAGTAGGAGATACAGGATGGATTAGAAAGCCTCTGGAATGCATGGTGTGTACTCCAGTAGAAAGACACAAGCATATTAGATTGCTCCCTGTAAAGAAGGCTTGTTTAAAGCCAGTAATATGGCCAGCAGATCTACTGAATGGGGCTCTCCCCTTATAGCTAGTTTAGAGGCTGAACAGAGGAGACACCCACATAGCATATTCTGAACCTGGATGGGAGAAGTGAAAGTAAGGGTCTTGATTGCCAGTCCTATGGTGAGGACAGAAAGAGAACTGTGAATGCTATTGATTGTCTCAAAATTACAGATTGACAGTCCTATGGGGTCCTATCCCATCGTATGTAGCCATGATATGCTAGGAAATCTGCTTGTTTATATGCTTGGGCATGTTTGTGACCTTGAGAAAAGGGTCTGGCATGACTACAAATATTAGTGGATATGTTTTTTTATTTTTGCACTTTGGCTCCTCTTACTGTCAATCAAAGCCAGTGACGAGGGAACGGGGGGCATGACTGAGCAGCTTCTTATGGGGGCACTTGTGGGGGGGGGGGGGAGCCAGAAGCTCCAGCAAGGGACCTGAGGAGGTTTGAGGTTGCTCTGTGCAATTCCATTGCACAGACCAAGTAAGTATAAACATGTTTGTTTGGTTGTTTTTATTTACAATCACTTTAAGGCTACTTTCACACTGAAACGTTTTTCAGGCGCTTTTAACCCCTTGTTAATCCCTTCTTGGGGGTTAAATGCGCCCCGCTCCCACCTGCATAGCGGCACCTTAGTGCCGCTATAATAGCGGTAAATCACTGTGAATTAGCGGCGATTTACTGCTACTGTCCCTCCCCGCCCCAGTGTGAAAGTAGCCTAAGGGAGCTTTCACATGGGCTGTCCTATCAGGTCTGCATGTCAATTTTTCAGGTGGACCAGATCGGACCCTTCATTCACTATGGAGCAATGGATGTCAGCGACATGTCTGCTGACACCCACCGCTATCAGATCCAATCCTGTCCACAAAATCCAGATGGATGGTGCTCCTATTTTCTGTCTGGCAGATCAAATCAGATATGATCGGATGAAAACGGACAAGCGGTCCGTTTTTTACCCGATCTCCCCATAGAGGAGAGCAGGACTGTGTCCATCTCCGCTCTGCACAGTGAGCAGAGGTGGACCTGTTATCCACCTGCTCCGCTGGGATCAACGGAGCGATCCCCCACTGAGCAAGTGGATCCCGCAAAACGGAGGCTCCCATGTGAAAGGGGCCTAAGTAAGTATATTGTAAAAAAAAACAAAAAACAAGGGCAACATAAATAACAATAACCAATAGGATCACTGTAAGAGCACCAAGTCCTACAATAAATGTTTGCTTCCACAGCGATCCTACAAGTATGGAAAATGTATATTTTCATTTTTACAAGCTGGATTAATGTAACGCTGCAATAAAAACCATATCTGGAGTTCAGCTTTGATTATTAAATTATTAAAATATCTGCAACATCAGGTAATCAAGCAAATATGTGTGATATCATCACAGCTTTTTATGTTACACCTTCATGTAAATGCTATTCCAAACGTTACGTTTTTTTGTACACATTTAGTAAAGTTCACATCTATATTTCTACATACGGCTTTATATGAGCTGCCTTGTATTGCACATTGACTGGACCTTCATAGGCCAGTGATGTTAATGCTGAATGAAAGACGTTGCTACATTAAAATTGAGATTATGCATTAATGGAAATGTGACCCATTTCTTATGCATTAGAGGAAGAAAGTTGGTTTATTATGAGTGAAATGCAAATATACAGGGTCCTGACTGCTGCAATAGCTTTATTTACAGGTTCACTTAATCATGTAATTGCTCCTGCAAGGGGACAGGATCAATAGTAATTTGTCTTCAGACAGAACATGTGGCAGCACATTATTCCAGGTGCTAAGCTGTCATGCTTCCTTTACACATACAATATATAATGTATTCACATCGTAACAAGGCGACTGAAAGCACATGTAATGGAGGTGCAAAAAAGACTTTCATTCTTTTCCTTTTTCCTACTCCCTATGTCACAGTTTCCAAGGCAACTGGGTCTGAATCACCAACTTTCACTGTAGAATAGCAGAACACTTTTTTTTTTTAACTATTTCATTTACTACCACCTTGCTACCATATACTAAGTGTGCCATGACTATTTTTAAAACCAGACATTGAGAAGAATGTCACCCAGCTAAAAATACACATAAAAATATTGTGCTTCAAATCTCACTAATCCTGTATATTGGTTGGTAACTGATCACTCTATACAAGAAAATATTTAAAGAGGAAGTAAACACTGCTTCTTTTTTTTTCTTTTTGCTGACCTGCAAAGTAAAGTCATAATGTGCTAGTATGCATTGCATACTAGCACATTATGTGAAACTTACCTGCAAACGAAGCCCTCGTTGCCACCGCTGCAGGCTGCATCCATCTTCGGCCGTCTTCCTTCCGGGTCCACAGACTCTGGCTGTGTGACTGGCTAAAGCTGCGTGATGTCACTCCCGCGCATGTGCATGGAAACCGCCGGTCACGGCGTAGGGCTCTGAAGAAATGGCACAGGTGGCCGCTCCTTCAGAGCACCTGTTCGGAGGACGTCATCGGCAGTGTATACAGTAAATATCTCCTAAACGGTGCAAATTTGGAAGATATTTACAGTAATTACAGGTAAGCCTTATTAAGGCTTACCTATAGGTACAAACAGACCTGGGAAGTTTACTACCTCTTTAGGGAGGATTTTTTCAGGGGTGTATAGATTTTAAAAAAACATTCAGACAGAACATAATCGGACTCTGGTTGGAAATTGAAAGGGCTACCAGCCTACTAATCCATTAACATGGTTCTGTTAAAGTGGGAGTAAACTCCCATAAGTGACTTTTATCTATAGGTAAGCCTATAATAAGGCTTACATATAGGTATGCAGCCTGTGACATTACCGACGCATGCACTCTGAAGGATTTGCCATTCGGGCCGTTCCTACAGAGTCCTGTGCCATGAACGGCGGCTCCCATGCACACACACGTGGCAGTGACGTCATCGTGCCTCTGTCCAGTTACACAGCTGAAGTCCATGAACCCGGAAGGAAGATGGGTGAAGATGGAAGCTACAGCTATATAGGTTTGTACAGCTATGTAGGCTTTCTGGTCTCAGTATTATTTTTCCAGAGAACAATACACTTAATTGGTTTATATGTATATCCAGTGTCGTGTGTATATACAGTATATATTATTATTATTATTATTATGTGCTATTTTTACAGTATCTACACATACTGGAAGATGCTTACCTTCCCTACCCCCTGTGTATATGCTCCCACCAGCACAGCTGTTAGTTGTACAGCCAAATTGGTAATCTGTAAGCAGGAGCCCTTGACAACACTGTAAAAGTGTGTTACCAGGATCAATTTAATGAATATGTAAACCCAACATTTCATATTCCTGATATGAGTCTGCTGTACCATGTACTTGTATGAGAAAGTATCCTGTTCTCTTTGTATTACTTCCCTTATGTGAAATCACTGGTCTTCCTTCCAGCCCCTCTGCTTTCCTATTAAAAACTGACCACACTTACAGTATACCCCACAGCGTTTATACTCCTGGGGAAGGCTTGATACACCTAACTGCCTGCATTGTACAATGAATACAGACACTCTTATCCCCTTATACCCTAATTATACGTTATGGCATAGCCCCAAGCTTCACAGATACTAGTCCATTTTTTTCAGACACTTAAAATGATTGTAAATGTAAATGATACATTCCCTCTATTCTCAGCTATATAAGAGCTGGGGGAAGGAGAAGCAGCAGCACACTGAGCTTCCTGATAAATGGTGTGCCAGGACAAGTCTGGTCATTGCAGGAGAGGAGGCTGAGTTCCCAGCATAGCTAAAGAACTGACCCCATGGTGCTCTCCTGCA
Source organism: Glandirana rugosa (assembly GCA_018402905.1). Classification (NCBI taxonomy): domain Eukaryota; kingdom Metazoa; phylum Chordata; class Amphibia; order Anura; family Ranidae; genus Glandirana; species Glandirana rugosa. The sequence continues at coordinate 50,677 of BLSH010170911.1, forward strand.
TAGTGTAGTCAGTTGTTAATAGGAAAGCAGAGGGACTGGCAGGAGCACCAGAGATTTCACACAAAGGAAGCAAAGAGAACAGGAGACTTTCTCATACAAGTACATCAGGCACATATCAGGAATATGAAATGTTGGGGTAACAACCTGACACCAAATTAGCCATACTGAGTATTATCCTAGTATTGCACTTTATTCAATATTTGTGTTTATATTGTACATTTATGTATTTATAGTGTTGATTAGGATCACTTCTTATATTTTATTTAGACCACTTTAGCTTTTTTTCTGTATTTATTTATGCAGGTGCATTTTTACTCCACTCTATGTGATTAGATGTAGCATCATTCCATAATTTTCAATACAAACTACCTAAAAAAAAAAGTGTGGCCAGTTTTCTAGCCGTGCTGGAACTCAGCCTGCTCTCCTCCAATGATCAGACCTGTGCTGACATGCCTTCCCTACACAGCCATTCACTGGGAAAGATGGGAAGACCGGGAAGACCGGTGTGCTGCTATTTCTCCTCCCCTAGCACGTATGCAGCTTTGAACAGAAGATATGTGATAACCTATAAAAAAAGAGGGGGAAAAGGTGTTTATATTGTATTTTATATCTATACTCAAATGTTTTGCCTTTCATTTGTATTTTAAATTGAATGGGTTTGTGAGGGTTTACATGTTCTTTAATGTAATGTGTATTGTAACACCCTACCATTGAAAAAGTTTTTTTTTTGGAATAATTATTTTGTTAACTAAATTCTTGTTAACCTTAATAAGTCCCTTATTAGCTATTTTACATTTTTCTTCTGATGTTTCCTATGTTTTCTTATATTTATCTATAGCATTTTTAACATTTCTGCTTTTATCACTTTTTTTCAGTGTTAAAGTGGACCCAGGATCAAAATGCAAAGGGTTGCATCACTGTGGGATTCTGGAAAAGCTGAGGATCCAAAATTCTGCGAGAATATGCTCCTGCGCAGGGATTTGAAGCTTATCCAGGATTGTGGGTTGAGGCCCAGTGATGTCACCAGCATATACAGGAAGCATAATGAGGATAGGGTGTAAGGTCGTTTTTTTTCAGTTACCTTTTATTTTTTTTCGTGTGTGGGGTTGCAAGGTAAGTAGACCTTTTATTGTTATGCAAGGTCTGCTTTAAATATGAACATTAAAAAGGGCTCATGAACTTTTTTTTTTGTGAATAGCTTTTCATTTGGAATACAAGAAGCAAATTTAAGAAAAAAGTTTGCACTTTGAAGTTACATTAACATACATTGTTTTGAACTACCACTGGTTAAAACAGCTATTTTTTTGCCGTTTTGTCGGCATGTGAAATAAAATAATTCTTAAAGGACAATAGCACCAACATTTAAAAAAAAAAACTTTGTTGTCCCAAAAAAATTTACTGTATGCATTGCATCATTTTGTAATTGTTATTCATTTATCTCTCATTTCCTTTTTGCCTCTTTAGTTCTTTTCTTGCAACTTGAAAACTGTTTTTTTTCATTTACAACTTTACTTGTCTGGACGCTGAAAGACTGAACAATTGTTAGGGAACAAGAAAAGCATAAATCGAAATAATCTTTGAAGATCAGTTTAGTCTCTAAATAGTAATTTCACAGTGTGAAAAAAGTACATGGAAACTTTACAAAATTTCAAACTGTTTGCTGTGTCATTGCTGAAATTAGGCATTTCTCTGGAATCATCTCCAGGCTACCGGACTGTAATGTTTGTAAACCTACTGTCAGCGTGGCAACATTCTTGCTCTGCATTGACTGCCTGCCTGGAGGTGAGGTGGAAGGGGTGAATCCTGTGCAGTGCAGGAGCTCTTCGCAGGATGGAAGCATGGGGTAAGTGGTGGTGGGGAGGCACTGGCAGAAGCAAGGTAAGAGCTCAGCAAATGTGGAGGCCTAAGCATGCCAGTAATGGACCCAAGTAATTTACTTACCTACCTAGTGGGGGGTAGGGAGGCATTATCTATGTACATTCTCAGTGTCACTGGAGTGGTGTGTGCACTTGGCTCCCACCTACACACCATTCCAGTGACTTGCTCAGGTGCGTTCAGACTAGAATCTGAACATGTCTGAGCTCACTTATACTCCCAGTGTAGAAGCATTTACAGCTTCAGGCCTTGAATAGCTGTTTTCTTTAAAAGCAAAGACAGTATTTTGCATGTCACATGGAAACAGGCATGATTTGTGCAAAATGGATGTAAAGAATTTCAGCAAGTCTAGTGTTTGTATAACTTCTTTGCAAAAAAAAAATAAATTGTATTTTTGGTCCAGAAGCTGTGTGCACGTGACTGATTATATAATTAGGTAGGGTGAATGACAGTGAGTTTGCTGGTAAGATCTCCCCCACCCCCATACCAAAAGCAACCCTATTAATGCCAGGAGCACACCACTCAAAAAGTTTTACCTCCCTATGCCAGAAGTGCACCATTCCCAGATAGCAAGCAATTGAACTGCAAGTTTGAAAATGAGTTGCTAAGCCATTGCTAGACTTGCCAGGCTTCACAAGTTTGTTGCACAATTACAGTAAGTCCGCATTGACTACAGATCAACTTTCTTTGCAAACATTCTGCAAGTCTGCTGCAAGTTCTGGTTCAGTTATGTTGTGCAATAGTCATCCCACCAAAGGGGGTCACTGTTGCTGAATGTTCATGCTGTAGACTTGCAGAGCTCTTGCTGCAAACTCACCACTGCAACTTTGCTCTTGCCACTTGAGATGTGAGGCACTCTTGAGACTTGCCACGCACATTTGCTTCAAATTGGAAAAGTGTCAACTAGAACTCGTGCTTCAAGTGCTCTGCAAGTGTACAACTTGCCAGTGAAAATGTAAAGCAAGTTAACAAGACTTACAATTCAACACTGCCACTAATTTGTGACAAGTTATCCTTGCTATCTGGGTTTGGAAGCCTCCAACAGGAGAAGCAAGTCACTCAAAAGGGAACATATTTCTTATTTTATTTTTCAATATAGTATGTCAGTAGCTCAGGGACATGACTTAGGAGGGCAAGAAATCAAAATGGGCGGGCACACACATTACATTGACTCTCACACTGACACTGACAGCAGTGTGCAGCAGCACAGATGAGGATGAGACCTCAGCGACACAACATGCCCCCTCCTGAGTCACAGTGACAGTCTCTCTCCAAGCCAGGTGGTCCTTTCAGTCCACTCTTGTCTAAACAGCACTGACAGTCCCGCTCCCAGCTTGCCTTGCTCCCATACCACAGACCCGCACACAAGGCTCTGGCCGCTCTGCTTGGCTCCTTTGCACCATGACATCACACAACATGCTCAGGCACCGCCTCTGCCAGAGCCATCCGAACACACTGTACCAGGCACATGGGATGATCTCGGCCAGCTTCAGACTGCGCTTAGCGTCTCAGCCATATTTTTTACTGGCAACCTTTTCCTTTTACTGGCATTTACTGGCAGGAGAAAATTGCCTGTTTTTTACTGGCCGCCATGACGGTTGGCAACACTGCCATGCATGCATGAGATGGGGAGGGTATAGCTTGCCATGCAGTGCTCCTCCAGCCACCTATAAACACTGCACTGCACCCAGGGCAGCTGACCCCCCCCCCCCATCCCAGCCCTGATCCAAAGCCTTCGAACAAATTACGGACCTAATTATTTTATATGCACCTTAACAGAGCAAGCACAGCCCTAATATGGCTTTTTTTTTTTTTAAGAGGACTTCTAAATGGGCCTCTACCCGGTTATATATTTCTAATGTGTGCAGTGTATTCAGGGTGTAACATGTAGGATGTTACTGCTGCAGCTTCCCCCGCGCCCCTTGAGTCCCCACTGTGACAGCAGGCTGGGGATCTTCTCCCTGCACCTGCTGTCCCAATTTAAAAAAGAGATGGCCGTGCAGGGCTCTGCCCACCATTCACAGAGTTCTGTGAATAGCAAGCTATAACTACCGTTAGCCTTTGTGACTGTTGGCTTCTAGTTCTCAATGAACTACAAGGGCACTGTTGAGCGCTCTAGGTAGTTCATGGATGCTTCCTGTCAGTAAGTAACTGCCTGCTCATACAAGGTACGAGCAGACAGCCTACACAGACAGTCTGCAGGAGTCCTGCATTGCACCCACGATCTGCTGATGGCAGGTGCAATGCTTTACAGGCTCCCAATAAATAAAAAAAATAAATGCACATTTTTTACCTGCAAAAAGTCAACACGCAGACCAGCTCAATGGATAAATGAATCACCAATAATCAAATCAGAATCAGCTGCAAATCTATGAGTGGAAAAGAAGATGAGGTCATAAATACAAAAAATAGTGGGAAGATTCCCACCTACCTAAACAACCTAGCTCATCTTGCGAAAAGCCCTTTCTTGCAACAGCAGTGCCTGCACCAATGCAAAATAAATGAGTACAAAATTCAGGCATGGGTAAGCCCAATCTATTTAAGAAGATTCTGAAAACTTGAAAAAAAACCTGAAAAGACTTAAAGATTCTGCATTGTTGTGGACAAGGAAGAGGGGCGGAGTAACGCGTATTGTTGAGCCAAGGCAACTGGAAAGAAAGGACCATCACATCTGGATACTACTACTCTTTTTCCTTCACCTATTTAATCTGCTTTGGAGCTGCAAATTAATATAGATACACTATTCTTCGAAAATGAAATGTTATTGGAATTAAGTCCACCTTTAGAATGTTGGCTTTTTGATACTACTTCCCCTACACAAAAGGCTCCAAAGAAAGACAAACTGAATTCAACCTGAAAGAGAAGGAATTCATAAGAAGAAAAGCATATCTGAGGGAGGATTTCCAAAATATACATTATGACGTCAATAGATACCAGGCCCATTGAATCTGGTAGAGACGAGAGGTACTTCCAACCTTTTTACAGTTTGGTGGATCAGAAAGTCCCGTGTGAAGTCCACCAAACCCAAAAGACTGAAGAGAGACAAAGCGGACAGATATTTTTCCATGGTGGCACCAGTTACACTGTTATTATGCAGAAATAAGAAGTAGCGGAAAACGGAACAATGTGTGACCTGACCGCTGTTGGTGTCGTCTTGAAAAGTTAGCGAAGACCATTCATATCAAACCTGCCAATAAAAGGACCATGCTGATCCTGTTAATGATGCATGGAGGGCTTAAAACAATCGCCGAATGCAATGCTCCAAAGGAATTCCAAACAAGGATGACCCAAACTCGCTGCCTGTGGTGCCAAAAGTCAAAAATGTTCCTGCTACAAACGAGAGAGGGCAGCAGCAATTGTATTAGCCACACCCTGAACATGTTTGGATACTATCCACGCATTTAACCATAAACATTGTAATATTAAAAAACAGACTAGGGAAATGGGGACACTAAAGATAAACGGTTGATGACATGAACCCCAGTAAGATCATCAGTCCAGAAAACCAGATGTTTGTTTTTCAAATGCTCCCCCCACAGTTCCACGGCCACAATGATGGGTAATAACTCCTGCAGGATTAGATTACACATGAAATCTTCTTGGACCCATGAGGCCAGTCAAGATTCTGCAGATCAATCACCATAACTATAGGGTCGTGCAGAGCTCCAGTACAGAGTTATGGGCTGCCTCTTTGCTGCCAACAGGATTGCCCATTGTACTCCTCCAAAAGGAACAACCAAATAGCAAAATCATTTTGCATTGATTCATTTTTTTTTAATGGTGTGGCGATCTAACTCCTCTTGTGGACCAGGATAAACTTCTGCAAAATGCTTTACCCATGGGGATAATTTTGCACACAAAAAACAAATGACCTAATAAGTACTGAATTTGGCAGAGCTTGATCTTTTTTGGATGCAATAGCCTTTCTGAGAAATGTTTGTAAGTTAGACAATTTTTCTAGCCGTAAATGAAAATCCATATTAACGGCTTCAGTACCAAGAAATGATAGAATTTGGGTGGGGCCTTCAGTTTTATTTGCTGCCAAAAGAAAATCATTTACATAGTGTACTATCAATAGTGAACCTGAACATTCTTGAACCAACCATTTGAAAAAAGTGTTAAGCATCTGAAAATAACAGGATATTGAGCAGAAAATGGGGAGGCACATATCTATACACATATATTTTTTGAATCTGAAACCTAAGATATGAAAACAATTCAATATCAGCCTTAGACAAAAGGCCTCCTTATCCTTCTGCTTTAATCGCTTAAGGACCGGAAGGATTTCCCATGTTAGGACCAGAGTACTTTTTGCGATTTGGCAATGCACCGCTTTAACTGACAAATGCGCGGCCGTGTGATGTTGTACCAAAAAAAAATTTGCGTCCTTTTTTTCCCACAAATAGAGCTTTCTTTTGGTGGTATTTGATCACCTCTGCATCATTTCTGATCACTGTTATAAACAAAAAAAGAGCAACAATTTTGCAAAAAAAAACCCCAATATTTCTTACTTTTTGCTAAAATACATATAAAAAAAAATGATAAAAAAAACAAACAAATTTATTCATCGGTTTTGGCCGATTTATATTCTTTTTCATATTTTTGGTAAACAAAAATCGCAATCGCCGTTAATTGATTGGTTTCAATTCATTTCTGGCGTTTTTACAATTTTTTTTTTACTAGTAATGGCAGTGATCTGCGATTTTTATTGGGACTGCGATATTGCAGCAGACATGGACATTTTTGACACTTTTCTGGGACCAATGACATTTATACAGAGATCAGAAATTTAAATACCCACTGATTACTGTGTAAATGTCATTGGCAGTGTAGGGGTTAACCTGCAGGGGGTGATTTAGGGGTTAACTGTGTTCCCTAGGTGTGTTCTAACTGTGAGGGGGCTGGGTGCCAGGGGCATAAGAGATCTAACTAATCCCGGTGACAGGGATCAGTAGATCTCTTACATGCTGCCTGACAGAGCGGGGAACCGCCGTGTTTACATCGGCGGTTCCCCGTTTTTCTTCTCTGCCAGGCAAGGAAGAATCCAGGGCGCAGTATGCATTTTGTGACAAAGATTTAACTTTAATGAACCACTTCCCGACTGCCTTGCGTACATTTACCCGCAAATCGGCGTCTATAAATAGCGGCTCGCGCATGCGTGGCAGCGGGCGGGAGTACGCTGTGCCCGCTGAACTCTACAGAAGTGTGGCCGCGGCTCAGATGGACTTCATCTCCGCAGACGAGCCGCGGTCAAATTTCTGTACAGTGCGGCGGGCATGAGAGCGTGCCAGCGGCGGCACGCTACCGCGCACGCGCGAGCCGCTATTTCTAGACGGCAATTTGCAGGGCGCTGCCACTCTGCAGCGGTAAATGTGAGCAAGGCAGTCGGGAAGTGGTTAATTAAAGTTAAATTTTTGTCAAAAGATGCATACTGCCCCCTGGATTCTTCCTTATTGATTCCATCATTTACAGAGGAGCCAATAGGATGAGAAAGATGATGAATGAATCTGTATTTTCTCAGCTCTTTTTCAGGAATGATACCTAATGGTGACATTCTGATGTTATGGTATGATGGGAATGAAAACAGGCCTGCTACCTGCTTCTAATTCTTTTAAAAAAAAATTTAGCTACAACTTCCTTATGTAATTCAATTGAATTTAATTTGTCTGACATTTAATTTGTCTGACATTAAAGTGGAATCAGACAGGGTAAAAGGGACCCAAAAAGCCATTCCACAAAATGCTAGCTTACCACTTATGCGGATACTGATCTAGCCATGGATCCATCTTTAACATGCTCACTGGATTTCTCCAGTTTAGATAGCTGAGCGTTTGATTCGGTTTTATTGCCTGGCTGCTTGTTCTTTTTGAAATATTAAATGGCTGGGTGTGCACCACTCATGTTTAAATTTGCATGACATATACCATTTGCAGTGGCTTTCATTAAAAAGCCAACATACTGCTAGTTTTGCCCCAGTGGAAGAGCCATCAGCAAATGGAAAGAGGGTAGGTCTATGCCGACAAGAGAAGTAACCACAGACTGCCATCCTGGCAATCAAACCTCTTTTTTTGTACCAACATCTTTTGCCTACATTGCACATCATAGCTGTACCAGCATTGTACCGATAAAGCAGTACTCATCTTTGTGAATTGTTCAGACAAAAGCCTTTGTCCTTAATATCTTGAGAGACATACATACCCAGAGGTGAAATTGACCACAATTGACTATTTGGTATTGTGTGAGGGACAGAAGCAGTCTGTTAATCTATAGTCCCACACTGGAAGAGATGTTGCTTCTGCTCTCCTACCTTATACCTGGCCACAATCATACTCACTGACTGTGGGAGTTGCTCTTAGTTTCAGACTAGGCTTTCATTGTTGATCGTCGGCGTCATGCTTGCTCAATTCCATGATGAGGGATCATATATCAAGGCTGAACTGGTGACCCTTGTAGGCCTGCACCAGGCTTGAGTGTTGTCAGTCTGTAGCCTCCAGGAGTCTACGGTATGTGTAGTATTGCTTGAAGCTGAAAGGCCTAATGGTAATGCATGAGAAGCAATATTAATAATAGGTGTGCTTTGAGATTGAGACAGTAAAATAGGTCTGTACTGGGGAATGTCTTTAGTTAATTTATTCTGGGCTTGTGGTTGCAGTACCAGGGGGGTAATACAGTAAGTGACAGGTTAGTGTCATTACAAGTACTAAGTAAATGAGTTAAAGGAGGACTGAGCAGGAAAAGGTTCAAATACTCATTGTGGGACACAGGCTGCCCTGGGGAAGCGAGAGAAGAAGCAGAAACAGAGCTGGTGCTATTATTAAATGCTATACCCAGGGAGGGAGGAGCCTCCCTGGGGCTCCTGGATCTACTGGCTCGAGTAGTAGTGCAGGTGGGAGGGGGAGAGCAAGTCTGGCAGTGGTTCCATTTTTGATGTGCTGGCTGAAATCTTTTACTCACAGGACCTGCGGCCTTAGCACCAGAGGTCCTGGAAGCACCCACCGGTAAATGTATACCCCACCACTTAGCCCACCCACCTTAAAGCCTAAGAGGGGAACTCCACACTACCCAATGCCATGCTTCGGGCCAATCAGTAGCCCATTTCCTTAATGTTCAAGGACTCTTTCATTCAATCAGTCAGATGGAAGTGAAATGGAACACCACCACAGAATTGTTAAAGTGTAGACAAAACTTTTTTTTTGTTTTGGATAGTGTAAAATGGTTAGATTTTTATTGCATTTACCTATTCTATTTGAGTGAAAATTTTAGGGCTCCCATTAGAGCAAAAGGTGAGGGAAATTTATTGCTGTGCTTTGCAGCTGCAGCAAAAATTAGACAGTGTGTCATTTAAAGCAAACAGGATTATTGCAGATCTGTGAGACGGCAATGCTTTTCTGGTATTAAAAAATGGTGATCCACGCTTCCAGTTCAAGCCCCTTGCTGTGAGCAGTGGTGGCCCATCCATTAGGGGCGCACGGATGCCGCCCCCGTCCATGCGTCCGGCCCCTTTATCTACATACAGGATGCCAGATGCATGAATTCAAATGGGGGGGTTAGAGCCAGAGGCTCTAATAGGCTTCAAAAAAGGGTGGGCTCGGGGCACAGAGCACTGCGCTCTGAGCCCAATCAGTTCTGTGATGATAGTGAACGAATATTTGCTATTTTCACACTAAATTTCCTCCCCGCCAATCAGGAAGACCCGTTTCCCGATTGGCCAAAATGTCAGGCGATCCTGTTAGATGCCTAGGAGAAGGAGGAGGAGAGAGGACACACACGGTGGAAGCCGTGAAGGAAAGGATTCGGGAGCTTGCAGCCTACCGCCAGCCACCCGTCACGCTGAGGACACCAGAACCGCTGCCCTAGATGGTGTGCCAGACCAACCGGCAGATGGGGGGGTAGTGCCATGCCTTCGGCCACCTGGGGGGGCATGGTTGTTTGCCGCCCCCCCCCCAAAAAAAGAGCCACTAGCTGTGAGCCTTCACCAACCCGCCACTGTAGCCTTCATGACCCTGTCAAGACCTTGCTGATGGACCTAATAGAAAATGTCCATGTCACCAGGCAGTGACAGTTCAGAAGAGAGCAGACTCAGGAACCCATCATGTTACATGGCCATAAATTCCCTGCACATTCTTCAACTAAAGCAGTATTAAACCCATAACCAAAAATGTAATATAGTGAATATAGTGCAGCTTACTAATCCTGCATTTGTTTTGTTTTTTTAGTTTTTTGTTCCTTTATTTTCACCTGGTGATCTGACCAATAACACAATTTGGGGTGGATTTACGAAAGGAAACTAGACTGCATTTTGCAAGTGCATTTGCACTTAATTTCTCCAGAGCTAAGTGAATGCAGTGAAGCTTCACTTTGTAACAAATGCCCAATCAGGTGCAAGGAAAATTAAAAAAAAACAGCCTTTTTGCATGCACATAATTGGATGATGAAAATCAGCAGAACTTTACTACATTTGCCAAGTTCTAAAGAAAATGATGCAACTGCACTTCCAAAGTGCAGAGTCTATTTGCTTTAGTTAATGCACCACTTCCTGTTTTAGGGTGCCTTATGGTTGGAGAAACAATGGAGACACCTTTGGACAGCAGCATTGTCAATCTAGGAAGAGGGAAGTGTTAGCCTGGCAGATTTAGAAGAGCTTGACTAACAAATCTAACAAATTAAAGTCGAACTCCAAATAACACTTTTTGGCAGTTACAGCCACAGTTTTTTTTTTACCACTTCAATACTATGCACTTAGAACACTTTCCTACCAGACCAATTTTCAGCTTTCAGTGCTGTTGCACTTTGAATGACAATTGCGCTGAAGTGCGACGTTGTACCCAAACACATTTTTTATCATTTTGTTCCCACAAATAGAGCTTTCTTTTGGTGGTATTTTATCACCTCTGTGGTTTTTATTTTTTGCGCTACAAATAAATAAAGACCGAAATTTAAAAAAAAAAAAAATTCTCTGTTTCTGTCACAAAACTTTGTAAATAAGTAAATTTTCTCCATCACTGATGGGCACTGATGAGGCTACACTGACGGGCACTGATGAGGCAGTACTGATTGGTACTGATGAGGCGGCACTGATGAGGTGGCACTGACGGGCACTGATGATGAGGTACTTATATGTAGCAATGATGGGCACTGATAGGTGGCACTGATATGCAGCACTGACGGGCACTGATATGCAGCACTGATGGACACAGATAAGCGGCACTGATGGGCACTCGTAGGCGGCACTGATTTGCACTCATAGGTGGCACTGGGCACTGATAGGTGGCACTGGTAGTTGGCACAGGTGTGCACTGATAGGTGGCACTGGTATGCATTGATAAGGGGAACTGATGGGCAGATGCACTGATAGGGACCATTTCCCTGGTGGTCTAGGGTGGTATCTGAAGGTGGCACTGAGTGCCATCCAAATTGGGCACTATGCCCCTTACCTGGTGGTCTAGGGTGGTCTCCATGGTGGTCCTGATCAGCTCCCTGGTGGTCCTCGGTGGGCACATCCCTGGTGGTCCCTTCTGGCAGGGTCCCTGATGGTCTAGGGTGGCGATCCGAGGGGGGGGGGCTGTGCTGATAAACCATCAGCACAGACCCCTCCTGTCAGGAGAGCAGCCGATCAGCTCTCCACTGCTCAGGTCTGCAGACCCGAGTACAGGAAAAGCCGATAAACAGCTTTCCTGTTTACACTGTGAGCAGCCGTGATTGGTCACGGGTGATCAAATGGTAAAGTGCTTCCAATGGAAGCGCTTTACCGAGATCAGTAATGGGGGGGGTCAGACTGACCACCGATCGCCGCGATGGGCGCGCGCCGGAATGTTATCCTGAGGACGTCATATGACGCCCAGTCCGGATAACTGAACCACTTCCCGGGTGTCATTCTGCATACAGCAGTTGGGAAGTGGTTAAATACAGTGTATTTACATAAATAAATAAAATCTGACTATTGTAAGCACCCATGTCAGTATTAAATCCTCTAACTACCACGCCTGGTGGATTGCTTGGTCTGTTAAAAGAAGTTGAAAAATAACAGACCTATTGGCAAGATCAACAGGTGAAAATAAAGGCAAAACAGCCTAAAAAATTAAACAAATGCAGCCATCACACCTAAGACTTGGTACTCTGCAATATAATACATTTTGGGCTTTGGGTTTAATACCATTTAAAAACTGAAGTATGTTCAGGGACCCCCCGCACATACACACACAAACAAGCAATACCCCCACCCCTTCTAGCTATTCACCCTAGTCCTGCCAAGATCGTTTTCTTTTTTTTTCCACATAGGGTGAGTAAGGGCTTTAAATTCTGATCAAGTTTTTATTGCTTTCTGTGTTCCTTTATGGGGAGATTTCTCTTCACATTCTATACCATTAACAGAGGTTCAGAAGGACGTAAAGTTATGAGAACTTTCTCTAAATGGTGTTACAGACAGCTACCAAACCACTTTTTAAGAGTGGGGTAAAGCTAGAACCTCTGCTGTTTTTTGCCTGTATCTTCCTGGGGAACTTTATTTCTGTAATTGTTCATGTGTTCCTGAGATAAAAATACTTTTGCACTATATCAACAAAAAAAAAGTCTCAATTTGAGCTTATACCTGTTCGACTCTCCTCCTCTACACCCCCAGTGGACCAGAGCAATTTTTACATTTCATGCTATATGGGCCTATTTATTTGGCAATACGTTTGTTATTTCTTAGGATAACACAATGCATCCTGTATACAGGCAATCCCTGGGTTACAAACAAGACAGAGTCTGTAGGTTTGTTCTTAAGTTGAATTTGTTTGTAAGTCGGAAAAGGTACATTTTTTAAGTGTAGCTTCAGCCAAAAAAACTACTTTTAAGCTCTTTGGATAGCATAGGGAAGGGGTAACACCCCTGTAATAATTGTTTTGATGTCTATGTTTCTGTTCAGAAGATTTCACCTCACTTCCTGTCCCAATAATAATTGGATTTTTGAAAATTTTGGGTTGTTGTGGAAACAAGGATTGGTGATAAAGATTCAGTGCAGACACAGTTTTCCCATAATAACTCTTCCAGGAGTGAATTTCCCTTCCTAGGGGGAGATTTCCTCTCCTTTCCTATTGTATACCTCTGTTTGTAAGTAGGAGTTGTTTGTAAGTCAGAGGTTTCTAACTAGGGGACCGCCTGTATTTTATTTTTTTTTTGGGACAAACAAAGCTTTTTTTAGTGATATTGTCTTGCAAAAATGATTTGCATAACTAAAAGAACAAGTTAAAAAATACAAATAAATTTTCTTTGGCTGACAATGACTACAATATTTTCAGAGTTACTAACCCTGATTAGGAGTTTTGACTTGTTGCATACTTATCTTGTGTCAGTGACTGTAAATGTATCAAAGCCAAAGACAATCAGTCCATGAGCATTTTCAGAAGCTGGTCAGCAATGGCAAGCTCTGGATGTCCCTTAGTATATACAGGGGTTAATTTACTAAAACCAGAGATTGCAAAATCTGGTGCAGCTGTGCATGGTATCCAATTGGCTTCTAACTTCAGCATGTTCAATTAAGCTTTGACAAAATAAAATGGAAGATGATTTTTTTCTAAGCAGAGCTGTGCCAGCTTTTGCATTCTCTGGTTTTAGTGAATCAACCCCCAAAACTTTAAATGTGATACAGTATCCTTATGTGAATAGTCTATTCATTATTTTTTGTAGTCCTAGAAAAAAGTGTCCGTATAGATGTCTTTCTATTTGAAATCACATTTCCCTTCAATGTACAGGGTGGGCCATTTATATGGATACACCTTAATAAAATGGGAATGGTTGGTGATATTAACTTCCTGTTTGTGGCACATTAGTATATGTGAGGGGGGAAACTTTTCAAGATGCGTGGTGACCATGGTGGCCATTTTGAAGTTGGCCATTTTGAATCCAACTTTTGTTTTTTCAATAGGAAGAGGGTCATGTGACACATCAAACTTATTGGGAATTTCACAAGAAAAACAATGGTGTGCTTAGTTTTAATGTAACTTTATTCTTTCATGAGTTATTTACAAATTTCTGACCACTTATAAAATGTGTTCAATGTGCTGCCCATTGTGTTGGATTGTCAATGCAACCCTCTTCTCCCACTCTTCACACACCAATAGAAACACCACAGGAGAAATGCTAGCACAGGCTTCCAGTATCCGTAGTTTCAGGTGCTGAAATAAACATTTCATATTTATTGTTGTTGTGGAGACTCCCCTCTGGTGTTGAAACTGCTGAACAGAATGGTCATGTGAGAGGTACTGCTTGTGATATTTGTAGTGCTACAGAGGAAGTCTTTCCTTGAATTCTGCAATGGAAGGATGCTGTGCTGCAGAAAGAAGCTCTTTGGAGGAATGATGCTTTGTGGGAGAACCTATTTAAATGGGGGGAGGAGCTGGCTCCAGTCTTTGGACGGTGTGATTGACCAGTGGGGATCTGTCTGTGTGTGTTCCAGCAGGATTGCAGCCTGCGGCCTAAGTCAAGTGATCCAGTGGGTTAAAGTTACACAGTACCCCAGCGAGCTGCAGCACTGCTTTGTTCCAGTGATTGACCAGTGGAATCAGTGAGCCAGCATCTGAGCTGTTCCAGATCCAGCGTCATCTGCAGTGTGAGCGGTAGTTGGTCTGGAGAACTGCAGGGAGAACAGTGGAAGCTGGTTTCCCTAAAGCAAAGAACAAATTTAAACCATCAGTTCCAGCGTCACCAGCACAGCCCGAGCAGCCGGACCATTTTCTGTGATCAACAGGGTGGTGAGCAGGCAGAAGCCTACCTTTGAGTATATTCAGTTGTTTCTATACTTCCTTGTCAGTACAGACTCAGCTTTCCTAGTGGGTTACAAAAAATCCTGTGCACAGGACCCTCTTTACCAGCTATTATAATCTGAAGTCAGCAATCACTATCAAGGCTTTCTGCTAAAGTTCATTCAAGTTACCCATCTTGTGCCTTAACTCAGGGATTAACGTACACAGTAATTCAGGTACCTAACTTTAGAACAGAACAAAGCTATCAGAAGATTGAACTGAACTTCATTAACTGGATCCTTCTCATGACAGATACCATTTCTCACATGATTGAAGGTTAAAGTTAAATCTCCTAAGGAACTCTTTGAATTAGATCAGGAGAATTGAGTTAAGCAATTGTTATTGGTTATTGATATCTGTGTTATATCACATTTGAACCTTTATAGAGCAATAATAATTTTTCTCAGGTTTTATTGAGCAGTATCAATAGATATGATAGTTCATTCATTTAAATTGCTGCAGTAATAGAGTGAATCTTTCACATCATCAATTATTATGCTCATATACATCTTGAGTTGTCATATCATTCCTTGGACTATCAGATATGTGATTACGTTTTATTAAAGGAATAGCTAATATATTTCTGCACTTATTATGTTTACCAAGAGTGCCAAAGTGTGAATCTGAAATGTAGTATTGATATCTTTTATACTCAAACAAGTTATTTACTGTTGCTTTAGATAACCATTTACTTTTATAGCTATAGCTATGGATATTATAAGTAAATTCTTTACAACTGAAATCAAGTGTGGTCTCTATTACTCTTACAGTGTTAATATTTAAAATATTGCATGGAAATGAATGAACCCAGAGTGTCAGGGGTGGTGGAGGGCACTTGAAGTGAGGAGGACCAAGGGGGAATGGAATTATCAAGCGACCCTCAAGAGGGTAGCGTTACATTTGGGGGCTCATCTGGGATTCCCCACAGGTCTGAGGAAACCCCTCCCAGTCAGATGAACTCAGTTGCTGCCACCAAGTGGGTGCAAGAAGCAGGTTGGAGCTGCCTAGCATACTCAACTTGCCTGGAGTGGGCAGGAGTGAAAGGGATGTACGATGGATGCTAAGAGGGGCCTGCCCCAAGCAAGGGTCCTATGTTGTGGATATAAAGACTGAGTATGAAGAAGATAAAACTTATGACTTAGTAGAAAGGAGGGAAAGTGTCCCAGCCAGTCTTCGAAAGGAAACTGTGACCTTGGCTGAAGGATTGGAGGCCCAAACAGTACCATTACAGATGGAAGAAGGATCAGAATTGAAAGCAGTTTTGAGTATCTTTGAGAAGTCTGATTTGGAGAATAAAGGAGCGGAGGCTACCCTGAAGGGATTGCCACCTGCTTCATTCTATATGGATATAGGTCGGCTTGTAGAAAGTCTAATTAAGAGCAACAATATTACAGCTTATCAGGGTTTTCGAAAGTTACTATTCTTCTCGGGTCGTACACCCACTCCCGAAGGAGAGGAAGATTTTGAAAGCTGGATGGATGAGGCCATTCAAGCAGTGGAAGTGGGTATGGAAGCTCAAGTTACTATTCAGACCGACAGAATTGACACAAGAAAGTGTTTCACTGGATCCTGTGGATGTCTCCGACTGGTTGGATACACTTGCCTGATTCACCCGTCCAGCTTGGCTGACTGGCATGGGGGTATCGCTCCCTCCTTGGCTTGTTTGGCGAGTTGCTATTAAATTATGCATCTTAATGTATGTGTCTGGTCTGGATTGATCCTGTTATAAACATTCCTTTGGAAGCTGGAGGACCTTGCTCTCTCTGAAACTTGAACACAGCTCTACTTACCCTCCTGTGTTCGAAGGATGGGGTTTTTTTGTTTGGGGTGCAAGCTTTGCCAACCATGTTGGACTTTGGGTTGGTGCATAAGCAGGGTAGTTTTTTGGTTGTTTTTCACCATTGTGAAGGTTATGTTCTCCTTGCTTTTTTTCAGTTGTCTCCTACAACTGAGGAATTTGACTGTTCTTTTTTCTTTTTGGACTTTTCTTTTTATTTTTTTTCTTCCACCAGCAGCACGCCTCCCCGCTAGCACGTCTAGACGGGGTTTGATGTTCCTTACCAGGCTATACTTGGGGCATGGGACTGTTTCACTAATTGTGAATACTAACTGTGGACACACTACTGAGATAAACGATTGGTCAGAGTGTTCTCAATGGTTGCCTCTCTAAAGTTATTGTCCTGGAACGTTAGGGGTCTAAATTCTAAACTTAAGAGAGCAGCTGTGTTAAAATATGTGAAATCTCATAACCCTAACCTGGTTTTCTTTCAGGAGACTCACCTAATGGGAGGGGCAATCATGTCCCTTAAGAGGCAATGGATGCAAAGTGCTTTTCATTCCACCTTTTCTACCTATGCCAGGGGAGTGGCCATTTTATTACACAAAAATGTGTGCTGCACTGTACTGCAAGTGTTTTCTGACCCCTTGGGGCGGTATGTGGGCATTGTCATGGAATGGTTTTCATTACGACTTGCGATAATACGTTTGTATGTTCCGCCGCCTTTTCAGGCAGCAATCTTGTATACTGTTCTAGATAAACTAGCTCCCTTGCTGCCTGCAAAGGTCTTGATCATGGGGGATTTTA
This sequence comes from Glandirana rugosa, assembly GCA_018402905.1. NCBI lineage: Eukaryota > Metazoa > Chordata > Amphibia > Anura > Ranidae > Glandirana > Glandirana rugosa. The sequence goes on from BLSH010170911.1 coordinate 67,918, forward strand.
ATTCTGTTCTAGACTACTCACTGGACACGACTAACTCCTCCAGGGTTCAGAACTTAGAATTGGCGCAGTGGGCTGAGGCAGCGAGTCTGCGAGAGGTTTGGAGATGGAAACACCCGGATGTTAAACAGTACTCATACTTATCACATGTTTTTCACTCCTCCTCTCGCATAGATTTAGCCTTCGGCAGCTCAGACCTGTTGCCCTTAGTGTCAGAGGTGGAATACTTGGCGGGAGGGATCTCTGACCATTCTCCGTTGCAGGTGGTGCTGTCTCTGCCGAGGGCGACGGGCGTCCGCTCCTGGCGTCTTGATCCAGGGTGGGTTGCCGAGCCTGAAGTGGAACAAACGGTAACCAAAAGCATAGAAACCTTCTGGGGCATCAATGAAGGCACTGCGGCCTGTCAGATGGTGTGGGATTCTTTCAAGGCGGTGGTGAGGGGTGAATACATCTCTAGTATTAAAGCTGCTAGGATCCTCAAGAATGGTGCCACTAGGCGGCTTCAGGAGAGGGAGATAGCCTGTGCTGGGCTTCATGCGGCATCTCCCTCTGCTGAGACCCTTCAGAACCTCAGACAGGTGAGGAGAGAGTTAAATCTCCACTTTAGGGAATTGTCTCAATGCGAGCATAGGACTCGAGCGGAGAATATTTTTGAGGCAGGAGACAAAAATGGTAAACTGCTTGTGCCGTTGACAGCAGCGGAATATTTGCCCACTGTGGTGCCTTGTATCTATAACAAGTATGACCAGCTTGTAACGTCTAGAGAGGAGGTAATGCAAGCTTTTGTTGACTTCTATGAATCGCTCTATGCTCCTATCCGGCCCTACGAGGACGGGGATCTGGCCTCCTTTTTGGATGCTTTGGATCTCCCGGTCTTGTTGGACGAAAACAGGCAATTGCTGGATGCTCCTTTCACAGCAGAGGAGTTGCAGCAGGCTATCGGTTCCTTCCCGCCGGGGAAGTCGCCGGGGCCGGATGGTTTACCTGTAGAGTGGTACCAGTTGTATACGGAACAATTCACTCCTAGACTGCTAAAATTATTTAACTCCTGTTTAAAGGATGGAAGCCTTCCCCCTCTTTCTATGCAGCTAATGTAGTGCTGCTGGCTAAGCCGGGGAAAGACCCTCTCCAGTGTGCCTCGTACAGGCCTATAGCACTTTTAAATGTTGATCTCAAAATACTCACAAAAATGTTAGCAGTTCGCTTAACAAAAATCCTTCACTTGTTGGTCTCACCTGATCAAACGGGTTTTATGCCCAACAAGGCGACCGATATTAATCTGAGAAGAGTTTTCACGCATGTTGCCTTGGCTTCGGAGTTGGAGGAGGGCCGAGCATTGGTCTTTCTGGATCTAGAAAAGGCCTTTGATTCGGTGGATTGGACATACATGCGCAGGGTGCTACAACGTATGGGGTTTGGCCAGGTATTCCTGACGTGGATAGAAATACTTTATGATCGCCCCATGGCAGCCATTAAACTAAACAGAGAGTTATCTAGGACCTTCCCGGTTTGTCGGGGGGCCAGACAGTGTTGCCCGCTCTCACCGGGTCTCTTTGCTCTTATGATGGAGCTGGTTGCCAGGGCCATACGTGGCTCTCCACTGGTGAGAGGCGTTCGGGTGGGCCCTCTGGAGGAGAAGACTGCGCTCTATGCCGATGATGTGGTTCTGTTTTTGATCCGGTTACTGCTCTCCGGCACGCGTTGGAGATTTTTAATCGTTTCACTACCTACTCGGGGTTGAAGGTAAATTGGAATAAATCTATGATTCTCCGTCTCGGGAGGAGATCGCGGGAACCTTTTCCTGGCGATGTTCCTCTCCAGGTGGTTACGGAAGCTAAATATGTGGGTGTAGTGGTCTCGGCATTAATTGCAGATTTCATTAGGTTGAATCTTGCCCCGGCGCTGGCTACGGTGAAGCGCAAGTTCAGTGCATGGAAGAATATGCCCCTATCCCTGATAGGGAGGGTAAACTTAATAAAAATGAAGATATTACCCCTACTACTGTATATTTTTAGGCATTCCCCGGTGTGGATCCCAAAATATCTATTCAAATCCCTACATCGATTGATGTGGGAGTTTGCTTGGTAGGGAAAGGGGCCCAGGCTTAAAATAAATATATTGCAACAACCATGGAAGGAGGGGGGATTGGCGGCCCCGGATTTTTACAAATATTTTTTAGCTGGTCAATTGGTTATGGCTCATCGGTGACTCACTGGCCCCTTGGATGACGCGGCAGTTGCCTTGGAGGCGGCGATCGTGGATTCATATGAAGCTCTTGCTCTCCTGGTATATCGGGGGAGGAGGGCGCCATACCCGCTAACAATTCTTATGAAGGTGGTTCTTAGGGTCTGGCAGGTGGTACAGGGGAGAGAGTTTGGCGGCCCTTTTTTGGCCTCCTTTCATACTCCGCTCTGGAGGAACCCTAGCTTAAGACATTTTTATAGCATGGAGGATCCGTATAACTGGACTAAATTTGGGGTCAAAGCTCTAGGAGATATCACTAATAATGGGCAGCTCCTGCAATTTGAAGAATTAAAGACGCGTCATACCCTTCCTAATTCCCACCTTTTCAGATATTTACAGCTGCGCCATGCCTATCAGGCACAGATTGGTAAGACTGGAACTGCTCTCGCAGCCTCAGACTTGGAAACATGTTGCGAGATGAGGACTTGGTTAAACCCTTATCCACTATCTATAAGTGTCTATTCCCCGAGACAACAAAGTTACTTAATAAATGTAGATCTAAATGGGAGGCAGTAGTCCCGAAGCTAGATAATGAGGACTGGGAGGATATGTGGGATGCACCCTTTACGAGATTGATCGCCGCACGAGATTACCTCGTTCAATAGAAATTCCTACATAGGGTTTATTTGACACCGGCCAGCATAGCCCACATTTTTGGAACGAGGGGCTCCCCCTGCTGGAGATGTACGCAGGAGGAAGCTAATTTCATGCATATTTTTTGGGAATGTCCGGCCATTGTAACATTTTGGAGGGCAGTACCTGATTGTATCATGGAAATAACTTCTATTCCATTAACACCCTCGGTTAGGCACTGCTTACTGGGTTTGGTGGATGACCTGGCCCCTAGCACGACCTTGCTTATTATACTTTTCTTCCACGCCAGGAAGCGAATCGTTCTGACCTGGAAGAGTTCTTCCCCTCCTTCAGTGGACTCTTGGAAGGCCCTAGTGAATCGAACTCTTCCATTTTATAAGGCCACATACTTAACTAGAGGACCAGCTCGCAAATTTGATAGGATCTGGGGTGGATGGTTGGCCTCTTCACTTACGGCAACAGATTAGAGTCTTGAATATTCAGGATGGTGGTCTCTAACTGGGCCTAGTGGGAGTGTGGGATCTCGGTATAGAGCATACTCGCTTGTCACAGCAAACAATATAAATGCAAAACTTGGTGTTAGAAATGGTGGGTAGAGAGTGTATCTGTCTCGAATGTATAAAATCTAATGGATACTTGTCAAAGAAATCGTACATGACTTCTCTGGGGAAACAGTTCTCATGTGCCAATCAATTGGGTGGTGCTGCATGGTGGATTGGGGGGGGGGGGGAGGTGTGAGGGGGGATTTATTTTCTTTTGTGTTTTTTTTGGTTTACCTGCGGTTAGCAGTCCTGGATTGTAGGAGGCTGGCTGTCAGGCTGTGTTTGTTGTTGTGCATTGTTGTATTGTACAAAAAAATGCTAATAAACAGAATTTCTCAAAAAGAAAGTGTTTCACGTGTGGGGAGTTGGACCATTTTAGGAGGCAGGAGAAGAGTTCAACTTAATGGCAGAATTATTGAAGACGTTACAACAGATTTTGGCAGCTCAGAAGGCGGGAAAACTTCTGAGGGTCTCAGTGAAGGAGCCAACTGAGAACCTGAGGAGCCCGAGCTCCAAAAAGTCAAGCAAGAACAGGATGAGTCCAAGAAAGAAAAGTCGTAAGAAGGAGACAGAGTCTAACGCGTCACCGGGGTCTAAGGACAAGGCACAGAGAGTCAATACTGAAGTGGATTTTAGAGTTAGAGTTAAATCCTCGCAAAGTGGGCCAATGAGAAATTAAAATTTTTGGGGCGTGGCTTGGATGTGTTAGAGCATGGCCGCTTGATCTGTGAGCGCCCGCCAGCAGAGACTGATCACAGCCTATACAGGAGGAACGGCACCCATTCATCACTCCAAACACAATGGGGACTTCGTCTAGAGCCTCCTCCACATCGAGGTCGCGCTCTCCCCGGGACCCGGCGGATCTGATTGCTCCGAACATCCCCGCAATGTTTCAACCGCAGACGGGTAACATGGCGCCCACACAAAGCCCGCACCAGATGGCCGCGCCGGCTCCCTCATCATCCCCATAAGCCGCAGGGGGGACACATAAGGTGGGAGAAGGCACCCTTACGCCTTGTCAGCAGCCCAGCCTAAACGATCTTAGGTCTGTGGCAGCAGACATTAAGGAGACACTGACTGCCGCCATCTTAGGCCTCCGCCTGGACATACAAGCCATAGCAGGGAGGGTACAGGAGGTAGAGAAGACGACCGGACACCATGCCACTGCAATCAGATATAGAAATTAGGCTCTGGATGTGCATACATTACAACTGAGGGATCTCAATCGCCACATGGAGGATATAGACAACCGTGGCAGGAGACATAACCTTAGATTAAGAGGCCTTCCTGAAACGATCGATGCAGACCAACTCCAGTCCCCGGTAGTAGCCATATTTAACAATCTCCTGGACAGACCACCCACCACTCTGATTGGGATGGGACGTATACACCGTGCTCTAAGGCCTAGAGGTAGGGAGATGTAGTCTGCTGCATTATAGACTATCAGTTAAAAGAAGAAATCCTGAGAAAAGCATGCAACAAAACTAAATTTTCATTCAACGGCGCAAACTTAAGTTTATTCCAAGACCTAACGAATATCACCCTCCAGAGGAGAAGGGAACTACGCCCCCTGCTGGAACTGCTTCGTGAGAAAGGAATACACTATAAATGGAATTTCCCCTTCTGCCTGTCAGCTACTTCAATGGGTCACAATGCTCTATTAAGAGTTCCGGAAGACCTCCAGCATTTTTGTGAAACCCTGAACATACCCTTAGTGGAGTTACCAGATTGGTACACAGAGTTCAGACCGATTGCCTCCAAGTCCTCCCTCCTTAGGAGCGAACCAATGGAAATGCAAGAACACTGCTTAAGAAGGCAACGCGTGTCCTCAGAGGAAAGGGCACAGCAGGACACCCGCCACATGCCGCACGGAACCAGCCCAACTAAAGTTCCATAGACACGACGAGCAAGGAGAGACCGTTAATGACCGCCAAACTAACTCAATCTCAGATAAGTAAGCTGTTATATGTTACCTTGGTTCCACCCGTTATGCATGCTCCCTCTTACAATCCTTTCTAACAAGGATGGTAGTTTACCTAGTTAAAAGGTACACCCGTAACACAAGCAAGACTCACCGCTCCCAATGCTGGACCAAGGCCAGATAAAAGACAACAGACTGGCCCTTCTCCTGCCATAGATGTAACATTATGAGACACACAGCCAGATAATTTACTCAAGCCTGAGAGGTAAAGACCACAAGACGACCGGAGCTACACCAGGTCATGGTTTTCTGAAATATGACTATTCCCCAAAGGAGCTAGGAGCAACAAGTATGAAACCAAACCCCAGAACTTACTGCCGGCCCCCACTTAATCACTTAAATCTCTCATAAATAACAGCTATTGGGACATTACATAGCTCAAAGCACAATCCATTCCCTCTCCCATCGATTTAATAACCAGATAACAGTACCCTTGCTAGAGACTCTCCAAGAGCCATAAAAGTCAAAGGACTTTACATGGAACAACACAGACACCAATGGGAACCCCAAGGGACCACATTCTGGGACACAAGACTCACCGCCCCTCCACAAATCTACCTCTGAATGGGCCAAAACATCCGAAAATCCGACCTTCACCCTGTAGAAAATCTAACTACCACCTGGCTGCTGGAACTGACTCTGATTCCACCCTACCGCCTAATACGCCTTCAACAACTTAAAGCGACTAACTCCCGCCTGTGCTCAGATACGTAATCTGGAACCCCTAGCAGGGGCCTAAACAATAGTCCACACACTTTCTACTGACCTCTTTTTGAGAATGTCTGAACGAGAGACTGTGACTCCACAATGATAATGGCAAATCTATAACCTTCAGAAGAGTCCATAAGGGTTTGTATTTATAGATCTATTACTTCAGATGTCTTAAATGTTTTGAAAATACCTCTGCTTGGCATAAGGGTTTGACAAGCTAGCTTATACCATCATTAGTACATAATTGTGAGCTGCTAAGGTGTCTGCCTGTTGAATGTTTAGTTTGAAATGTGTTAACTTTCGGTTTATGAGTTACTAATACTAGGTCATCTCAGGACCTCAATTTCTGACTAAAAACCCAATTTATTTTTCCCCCAAAAACATACATACGCATAATGGCGTAGACCCACTCCGCTCCTGGCTACATAATACCATCAACTCCACTCCATTGCTCCATTGCGGCTCACATTTGCATGCCATCCAAGGAAATGAAGTAAATCAGCCTCCTACATATCCACACTCTAACCTTATTCTCTGCCTGGCGGCTCACACCCCCCCTTACAGTTGTTACTACTCGCCTACAGTGAATAGAGTCCCACACCCCAAGAGTGACTACTTAACATTGCTAATTCAAACTACTGACCTCGGCATCAAAACCGTCACTCAAACCCTCTCGGTCGAGGCCTCAACAGACCTTCTGTTGGCCGCATCTGATTAGCTGGCACTAATCAGCTGCCAGAGGCAATAAAACCTTAATAGGAAACACACACATAGCAATCTACCTCCTATCACTCCCCGCCCCTTCCTCACCCACTTCCCAGGGTAACTGGTGGTTGAATCCACTTTAATAACTGTAGAATACACGTGACCCACACCACTCAGGTAGCAACCCTATCATTACCCACCCTATCACACTGGAGATACCTACCCAATCAACAGGTCCGTGCGACACACCAAATGGCGTATTCCTCATTAGGTAAAGGGCCCACTCTGATCTCACATAATGTGAGAGGCCTCAACACACCTGAAAAGAGAACCCTATTGCTTTGCGAGCTCTCAAAAACAAATCCCCAATTCATCTACCTACAAGAAACCCACTTTCGAGCAGACAAAATACCTAAATTAAGCAACAAACAATAGCCTGAGGCATATCACGCACCGAGTCCCACCCAGAAAAACAAAGGAGTATCCATACTTATACACAAACATGTAGAATTTGTGCTCTCTCAGCAAATTCAGGACCTAATGGGAAGATTCCTGTTCCTAAAAGGGACCTGGCGGCCCATACCAGTGACATTGGCTAATGTCTGTTTCCCCAACACTGGTCACCTCACCTTCTGTAGACACATAACAGAAGAATTGAAAAACTTTGCACAGGGATGTATCATTTTAGAGGGTGATTTTAACATCCCCCCCTAGACCCCCTGCTAGACACGTCAAATGGTAAATCCAGCATGACATTTTAAATCCTAAAAAGCATTAAAATTCAGTTGAACTCCCTTGCCTTGGTGGACTCCTGGCATCTGATGCATCCCAAAGAAAGGGATTACACTTTGTATTCCCCACTTCACAAAAAGCACACAAGGATAGAATACGTCTTTCTCACACAGAGGGATCTCCCAACCCTAATCTCAGCTGACATAGGGATAACGACAATTTCAGATCACTCACCCATAGCAATCGCTCTAAACCTACACAACGCCCCACCCAAATCGTGTAACTGGTGACTAAACCCCACGCTCCTGTCAGACCCAGAATCCTTCAAACAAGTAGCGTCCGCGATCAAAGACTTTTTGACCTTAACTCCTCAGACGACATGTCCCCTCTGACTGTATGGGAGGCCCATAAGTGTGTAGTTAGGGGCGAGCTCATCAGATTGGAAAGACAAAAGAAAAGAGAAAACAATAAAACCATAACCACCCTTGCCCAGAAAATTGCAACTCTGGAAGCTCAACACAAGCAATCAAAAGCACAACAGGTTAACCAGGAACCAATAGAGCTAAGGAAACAATTGGACTCCATCCTGAACCTCAAAGCAAAACGAACCCTTTTTCTCAAGAAGGGCTTTTTTTATGAGCACAGAGATACGAGTGGCAAATTCCTGGCAAGGGCCTTGAAATCAATGCAACACTCATCCAACATAACCACAGTCAAAAATGACAAAGGCGAAATGGTACATAAAATTGACCAGCTAGCCTCAGCTTTCCATTCATACTACACTAAACTTTACAACATTCCAAGACCCCAAGACCAGTCAGTTGATATGGAGAAAAGGAACCAAATACTAACCTCATACCTAGCAAATAGTGGGTTGCCCACTTTATCCACTGAGGAGGCAGATGTTCTAGAAAAACCCATCACGAGCGAGGAACTCTTATTAGCAATTAAACACCTGAAGCCAGGAAAAAGTCTGGGCCCAGATGGCTTCACAGCTCACTACTACAAAGCTTTCACGGACCTACTGCAAACCCCCCACCTACAGACATTTGATCATCTCAAACAATCCCGGACCATCTCAGACTCCTTCACCATGGCTCACATTGCCCTAATTCCCAAACCAGGTAAAGACCAAATGGAATGCTCCAATTACCGACCAATTTCACTTTTGAACATTGACACAAAAATTTTAGCAAAAATCATAGCGACCCGCCTCACTGACGTTGCTTGGACCCGAGCAGGTGGGCTTCATGCCCGGCTGCGAATCACGAGATAATGTCATAAAAGCCCTGAACCTGATACAGGGAGCCCAGAGAAGGAAGATCGTAGGCCTTCTCCTCTCCATGGACACGGAGAAGGCCTTCGATAGAGTAGCTTGGGACTTCCTCTTCCAAACTTTTGCACACATTGGACTCAAGTCACACATGTTATTGTGGATCTCAACCCTCTACTCAAAGCCACAGGCAAGGCTTAAGATCAATGATTCCCTCTAAAACACAGTGCATATCAAGAAGTTACTCAGAACGATACAAACAGCTGATGGCTGACTGAATCAACAATCCTCCAAATACCTGCAAGAGTACCTTCAACCTAGCTTGCACGGGGCCTACTGATTGTTCAGGATTCACCGCCAGTACCCTCGCACACCCGTAAGACATAACCCTACGACCACCTACATTGAAAAAACCTCCTAGAACCACTCTAACTTCAACGCATACATTAAACAATTACTCACATACACGGGGTCACAGCATGGATTCCAAAGTATTCTTAGTAACAAGACCACCATCCAAACGCCAAGGTGCTTGGAACATCAGATACTTGGCCCTGCTAACCGACTACACCAACGTTGATAAATACTCACTTTTGAGGATGATGCTATGGACCTGGGGCAAATTATCTTGGGGAGGCTCGGGGGGAAGGCTTTCGGTCACTCCATCACTGGACACAACTAGCCTCCAACGGGGGTGTCGGGGGGTTGACGTGAGCCCCTCCTTGGTCTACTCCACCTGACCCCCTCTCCATTACAGAGATGGAGGACCCAATTCAAAACACCTACGGAATTAGGATTGTACCTAACAAATGCCTAGAAATGTTTTGGTTAATTAAAAACATATTCAGAAGTCTCCACACAAGAGACTTGGCTATTTCCTGATTTGTACAACTTATCGAACTGTTCTAACATGCCTGCTTTACCATGTACCAAGCATATCAGATGTTTCCCTGTAAAACAATGCTGATCTCTTGTAATATTTTATGTAAACCTTCAATAAAGTATAACTGTTTAAAAAAAAATAAATAAATAAATTAAAATTTTCTAAAGAAAAGTACTCTTCTAGAAAAGTTGGTAGGGCCTTCTGTGCATGTGGAAGGCATTTATACCAGGGCCTTGTTAGATACTGGGGCGCAGGTTACACTTTTCTATAGGGACTTCTACATATGTATCTCCAGCACATACTGTTGAACAAGTTGGAAGAACTGGAAATTTGGGGACTTGGTACCAAACAATTCCCCTATGATGGATACATCCCTATCAGAATTTCTTTTGGACCAGCTGCTACTGGTAGGGTGGAAACCTTTGACACTCTGGCTGTGGTGTGTCCCAGACCGGAAGGAGCTGAGAATAACTCCATGATTATTGGAACTAATACTGATTTAGTCTGAAGACTATTGGAGAAGGTAGTAGGAGGAAATGGAGTAGTACCTGAAGAAATTCATCTTATTTTATACTAGGCCTGTCAGCAAGTGATCTAGGAAAATAATGCCCCAGCTCAAAGAGTGGGCCACCTGTGGAAACTGGATATGAAGGAGACTGTGCTTCAGCCGGGAGAAGTCACCTGTGTAAAGGCTACTGTGAAACTGACCTGGGAACATCCTGGCCTTTTATAGTGCTGGAAACAGATGCTCAGATCGAAGCTGCAGGATTCATCATGATCCCTGAGATAGTTCCCACAAAAGCTTTGCTGAGGAATCAGAAAAACTGCCTATTAGTTTGCAGAATATCTCTGACCATCCTGTAACTCTGAAGGTGAGGATGTCTGTGGGTTAAGTGAGTGCCGGCACTCAGGTGACACCTGAAGAAAATCAGGAAGAAGAAGGTAGGAGCAACCTAAGAAAGGAGATGGAAGAATGTGTGGCTGGTTTGCCTCCCACCTGGAGAGAGAGAGTGATTCTAACTGTGGGGGGGTAATGGGTTGGCAGGGACATAACAGATTTAACTGATCCCAGTGACAGGATTCGGTAGATCTGCTTGTCCCCCTCTCACAGAACGGGGAACCGCCATGTTTACATTGACAGTTCCCCGTTCTGCAGCTCTGCAGGCGATCATGGGTCAGGAGCGGACATTGAGTCCGCCCGACCCGCGGGCACGCCCACGCAGCGTGCGGCGGCTGTGCGTGCGCCGCCGCCTGTGAGTGCGCGCCGGGAGCGTGCAAAGGGGCGGACGTCCACCCGGAGATTGAGATCCGTGCTGTAGACGTCTTTCGTCTATAGCGCGGATCTCAAGAGGTTAAAGAGGACTGGAGTAATTCAGGAATCCCGGAGTCCATATGCCTCTCTGATTGTGGTGGTTCGGGAGAAGAATGAGACGTTGAGGATCTGTATTGATTACCGAACTCTCAATCGAAGAACCATCTCTGATCAATACACCACTCTGAGAATTGAGGATGCCTTACAATGCTTGGCTGGAGCTAAGTGGTTCAGCGTGTTGGACATGAAGAGTGGGTACTATCAGATACCAATGTGTGCTGAGGACAAGGAGAAGATGGTTTTCATTTGCCTGCTGGGTTTCTTTGAATTTAACCGGATGCGCAGGGATTGACTGGCGCCCCAGCTACCCTCCAGAGATTGATGGAAAGAACATTGGGAGATATGAATTTGGTAGAAGTGCTGGAGTATCTCGATGACATCATAGTGTTTGGAAAAACCCTGGAAGAGCATGAGGCACGATTGGAAAAGGTCTTCAAGAGGCTCCATAAGGAAGGGTTGAAGTTATTGGAGAAATGCCAATTCTACTGCTCTTCTGTCACTTATCTGGGACATGTTGTGTTACATAGTTACATAGTTAGTCAGGTTGAAAAAAGACACAAGTCCATCCAGTTCAACCAAAAAAAAAAAAATATATATATAAAAAAAAAAAATAAAATAAAAAAATAAAAAAAAAAAAAATAAAAAAAATATTTTTTGGCTGATGGAGTAGCAACTGATCCACAGAAACTGGAAACAGTCACTGCCTGGCTACGACCGGAGAACTGAGATCCTTTCTAGGCTTTTGCTCCTACTATCGGAGGTTTGTGGCTAACTTTGCTAGAATAGCCAAGCCTCTAAATGAACTGTTACAAGTGGCCTCTGGAGAGGAAGAGAAGAAAAGACCAGTAAAGATGGCTGGAAGGAGGGGCAAGATTGAATCTATTCGTAACCAGTGGACCCCTAATGTGAAGAGGCCTATCAGCAATTGAAATCAAGTTTAACTAAGGCCCCAGTTTTAGCTTACACTGATCCTTCGAAGCCCTATGAACTTCATGTGGAGGCCAGCAGAGATAGATTGGGTGGGATACTTTATCAGAAGCAAGATGGTCAACTCCATCCGGTGGCTTATGTAAGCCAAAGTCTTATTCTGAGAGAAGTTACCCAGCTCATAAATTAGCGTTGAAATGGGCAGTTGTAGATAAATTGAAAGATTACTTGTATGGAGCCCAATTTTTCGTCAAGACTGACAAGAATCCTTTGACATACCTGCTGACAACGGCAAAACTGGATGTTACTGGACACAGATGGCTAGCTGCCTTATCTGGGTTCTAATTCAGCCTTAAATATCATCCTGGTATGGGAAAAAGAGATGCTGATGTTTTGTCCTGCCGGCCATATCGTTCAAGTCAGAAGCCTCCAGAGTGCACTTTTGTTCCAGTTGATGGAGTTCAAGACTTATGCAAAGGCCTGGTCCATCGGTTACGAGGAGGAGCAGGAGCTGAATCGATAGGAGTCTCTCCAGCAGGAATTCCCTCATCTTACTGTGGACTGACCCAAGTGAGAAGGCCCCCCCAGATTGACCAAGAAGGATCTAAAGATTGATCAGGAACAAGATTCCCTGGGTCAGGTGGCTTTGCAGGCTCTAACACAGCAGAACCCTCAACTACTTTTACAGAGTACTGTCAAGCAAGCTAGTAGGGTCTTACATTGTGAGTGGAACAGATTGCAGTTAAGAGATGGGCTGCTTTATAGGTGAGGTCCGAATGAAGAGATGGAGGAGACTTGGCAGTTGTACTTGCATGAGAAACATTGAAATTCTGTCTTGGTGTCCTTGCATGATGAACATGGACATTTAGGCATAGAAAGAATTTTTCAGTTAATCAGAGACAGATTTTATTGGCCTGATATGAAAAGAGAAGTAGAGGGTTACTGTTGCTCTTGCATTTCCTGCATTCAGAGGAAAACTGTTCCCACACGGGCTGCCCCATGGAGCATCTACAGAGCCAGGGCCCTTTAGTTATAGTGTGTATTGACTATTTGTGCCTGGAACCAGATACAGGTGGAAGAGGTAACATCTTGGTGGTCACTGACCATTTTAACCAGTATGCTCAAGCTTACCCTACGAAAGATCAGCAAGCCACCAGTGGAGAAGTTCTTCGTACATTATGGACTGCCTGTATACATCCACTTTGATCAAGGAAGGGATTTTGAGAGAAGGCTAATCCATCAATTATGCAAGTCTCTGGGCATCAAGAAGTCATGCACTACTCCCTATCACCCTCAACCTGAACACTTTAACAGAACTTTATTGAATATGTTAGGCACTTTGCCCTCTGGGAAGAAGCAGAGTTCGGGGAATCATATTGCCACTTTAGTACATGCCTACAACAATAATGTGAGTGAAGCCAATTGACTTCGTTTTTAGGACATCTGTGGATGATACCTCTTTAACATCTCATTGAGGTTATGTAGAGCGATTAAGGAATTTGAACATGTCTATGATGTTGGCAGACAACATGCTGCTACTCGGGAGGCTAGGAATAAGAAGAATTTTGGTCTTAGGGTGAAAGTTCAAGAACTATAACCAGGAGACAGGGTACTTTTGAAGAATTTGGGTGTATCTGGAAAGCATAAAATAGCTGACCGATGGAGACCTCATCCTTACATTATCTGCAAGCAACTTCCTTGATTACCCGCGTATCAAATTAGACCTGAGGGTCAAGATGGTCCTTTAAAAATGTGGCATCGTGATCATTTGCTCCCTCTTTCTGACTCTATTAGGATGTCTTGTGTTCCAAATGTTTCTCCAGAAAATCCAAAACCACCCAAAACAAGATCCCAAAGGAAATTTACTGCTAAAACCTCTAAATTGGTTGAAGACGACAGTGAGGATGATGAGGCAATACCATTATGGATGTGGGACCCTGTTGGAGATCCTGGAATGAAAACTTGACCTAGAGATTATAGGCCCACATCCTCTCCTGGAGTTAGCAGGCCTTTGCAGTTTTTCAAGCCACAGAGAGTTCCCCCTCTATTACTCTCAAATAAATCTACCTTCACAGATCCCAAGGTCAAACCAGTATCTAAGAAAGATTGTTCTTTCCCATTGAGCAAGTCTCCTTGTAAAGATATGGAAGTGAAAAGTGAACTTGAAATTCTTCTGATATGCAAGAATCACAAGATTTAATACGTTTCCCTGAAGATTGTATTCCTGGGATTACAAACAATGCGGAACTAAGTGAAGACATCAACCCTAACTTATTGGATGAGATGGAATGTATCTTAGAAGCTCACACACCTACTCAAGAAGATTCTGTGGAAAGGAGTACTGCAAGGATTCAATTAAGTGAAGATATTAATCAGCCGGAGGTCTCTCCAAAAACATTAGAGAAAAGAAATCCTTCTAATTCTGATACAGTATATGATAGTTCATTCATCTAAATTGCTGCAAAAATAGAGTGAATCATTCACACTATCATCAATTATTGTGCTCATATACATCATGAGTTGTCATATCATTCCTTGGACTATCAGATATGTGATTACGCTCTATTAAAGGAATAACTATTATATTTCTGCACTTATTCTGCTTACCAACAGTGTCAAAGTGTGAATCTGAAATGTAGTGTTGATATCTTTTATACTCAAACAAGTTATTTACTGTTGCTTTAGATAACCAATTTACTTTTAAGAGCTATAGCTATGGATATTATAAGTAAATTCTTTAGAACTGAAATCAAGTGTGGTCTCTATTACTCTTACAGTATTAAGATTTATAATATTGCATGAAAATGAGTGAACCCAGAGTGTCAGGTGTGGTTGAGCGCACTCAAAGTGAGGAGGACCAAGGGGGAATGGAATTATCAAGCGACCCTCAAGAGGGCAGTGCTACAGTATTAATGCTGGAGAAACACGTTTTCAATGTGACCCTTTGAAATCTTTTAATATTTAATGTAAAGGACTGCAGCAATGTTCCAAAGAAATCATGTGCACTGTGTATCATAAGATGCCAGCAGGCTGTCATCCAAAGCTTTAGTCTCCATTTTTTGTATTTGAAGTCATGCAAAATAAGATAGTGTTGTCTAGAGAGAAAGGTAGTTTTCTGCACTGTTATAGTCATTATAATACAAATACCTTGGGGTGAAAATGCAAGCTGAAAAGCAACTAAAAACAAAAATGTATTAATACTTAACTGTTGAAAGCCTTGAAAAGGGATATATCGTTTTTCAAGTTCTTTTGGTAGATCTGATACAGATAACAGATAACATTAAAGTGTATGTCAAGGTCAGTTACAAAAAAAACCCCATATGCATCACATCTCTGCATGAATATTACCCCATGTTTTACAAGTACAGTTGATCTGCCCGAAAAAGCACTCAGCTCTTAAAGAGGAACTAAACCAACCAATTGGATTCCAAGAGCAGTTACATTCAAGGCATGCCATGACTGATAGCTGTTACAGTTACTAGTGTGCTTACATTAACTAAGGTGATCATATTTTTCAAAATGAAGCCTGGGGACACCCTACTGACCATGAACACGTTTATTGGGGTGGGGCAGGGGTGAAGCAGGAGTTGGGATAATAGCGGCTTGTGATGCACACTACACCAAGTGTTGGATATGGCCACATTGTGCTAACAGTGGGATGGTTTAATAACACCTAAGCCTACTTTGCTCTGTGTTAGGAATGCATAACACATACCACCTCTTTGTCATGGCCTTGTAGCGTTATGTAGTGTTGACTTATCGGCTCTAGACCAAGACGTACACTGCAGGTCACCATCACAAAGAAGATCAAGATGGCAAATAATACATATCATTACCTCCCACGAAAAAGTCTACACAAGCCAAGAGGGCGGTGCCCTCGTAGATCATGTGGTATCGGCATGTGACATCATGAATAACTGAAGACACAGCTGGGGGGCAGATACACTCTCCCCCTCCATCCCCCTGCTCCAGGCCAATCACAGAATTGTTGCTAAGATGGATTACTCTGCAACCACCTAGGCTAGAAACACTCTTATTAAAGCTGGAAATAAATCAGGGACACATTCTTTTAACCTGGGACAGGTTAGGGACACCTAAAGTCAGGGACTGTCCCCTGAAATGGGATGTCTGGTCACCCTAATGTTAGCTCTTAATCGAATTGTCAAATCTTTAAATGTCTGATGTCATAGATGTGCACATGTATGCACATGTTCAGCATCATGGCAAATGCAAATCAAATAATGGCTGAGATGGCAGAATCATAGGGTGTAAAAAATAGGAGGGTTTAATTCTACTTTCAGCCCTGTTGTGGGCTGACAACACACAACATTTTTGAGAACTGACTGATACATTGTGGGAGTGTAATAATAGTTCAGTGAATGGTGGGGAAGGCAGAAGGGGATGAGTGAGCAGCACATCTTTTCTGTGCAACAGCTACATCTTTTAGCAGAAGCAGAATGTAGGCAGGCGCCTAAAAGGGGTTAATATGCCTGCCTGTGTAAGCACTTCTCTTTCCCTGGCTGTGCTCATTACTGTATGTTGTCAGCAAGGTGCCATATGTTACAAATCTTTGTATGTGTCCTTAAGCTGGTCTGTGTGCTGAGGTAGTCAGCCTGTAAGGGTTAATTTATTTCCCAATAAAGTAATTGTGAGAGAGAAGAAACTGTAGACATAATAGGATGGTCTCCTGATGTACTAAAGAATAGTCGCTATGATGCTGTAAAAAATAGGAAACTGCCTGTAGGCCCAAGGAATGGGGAATCGAAGAATATAAGCTCGCAACATCACATGTGATCCATACAAAATCTGGATGCCATGTAAAATGATTCAAATCTAATAATAATTGTTTAGTGTCCCTAGGATAACCAGGAAGGGATTTAACCAGAGGCTGGAGTT
>BLSH010170911.1:90018-102302 GCA_018402905.1 Glandirana rugosa
CAGAACAGATGTTGACATGAATATGAACGTGAGTTTGCTAGGTTAAAGGTTTTTGCTAAAATAACGTAGTTTCCCACTATATCTGTTGCTTGTTTTCCAGGTCGACTGCGTAAAGCGTGGGATGTCATCCACGAATGAGTATCGAGTAAGCACCTACTGTAGGGTGCGAAATGCGTCAGCTGGACCTTTTGTTCGTTGTCTATATCACCCTTTGATGCAATAAAATCGTTTTTGGAAATTGGATCGTTTGAGTGCAAGTATAAGTACAGTTGTAGACAAGACAAGGAATACATTCAGGCTTCTTAGGACAGATGCATTTTTTAGACAAGACTGCACTCCAAGGACCCAAATAATAAACTAAAGTTGAGCATTTGTTCATGGAGAATTAATTCTTATACTTTTTTTAATATGTTATTTTTTTTTAAAAGCCTATCGGGAGCAATGGAAAATGATATGTGATGATGTTTACAAGGTAGGTGTACCAACCCTATGATTTTAGATTTTATAGAAAATATAAACTATAAATTAAAGTCAACAAGGTTATGCAGTATTATTTTACAGGCACTTTTATTTTCTCTGGTAACTAAGATACAATCAATATGAAACTGAAAGAAAAAACATGGGTCTCTAGGCCATTTTAATACAAGGAGCAGTGTGTGGTAGAGTACTGTATTATTGAATGCCGAAATCTTGGTTGTTTTTTGATACTGCACTTCATTAGTCTCAGCATCATCAGATTTAATAAAGATTTTCCAGACAATGTGGAAATATATACTGTACAAATACCAATCAATCATATTTCAGCTTACTGTTGTCAGCACATTTAAAAGTTCTGACTGGCTCATGCAGATTACTGAACTTTATATAAAGTTAATGCATTTTGTGTTTGCTTATTAAATTAAGAAATGAATCTTTGGAAAAAAAGCATAAATGAGCTTACTCTGTTGGGTGTAGAGTGATGTACAATGGTACAGTCAGCCATGGCAAGTGTTCAGAATTCATAGTTAAATAGTTAGTCTGGTTGAAAAAGACCACCTAGTTCAACCAATCCATATTTCTATGATCTGATTGGTTGCTAGAGAAATCTACACTTCACACATCATCACTGATTTTTTTCACTTCATTAACAAATATCCCTGAACATGTTATTTATAGACCACATATGAGCTGGGTGCATTTTTTTTAAATCTGTGGCTGTACAGTTACCAGTCTACCTTGGATACAGAGAAATGATAATGATTAAAGTGTACCTGTGACTAGGCTATAGGCATTTAAATGTTTACATATTCTCATCAAGCATTCGATGAGCTTTAAAACAAGCCCTCACTGACCTCATTAACTATGGCACTATGAAGCTTTTCATCCTCAAAGTTCCCAGCAGAAACACTGAAATCTTAATTCTAAATCCTGCAAACAGTTAATTTACCTTGCTCATCCCCCTAGCAGCATTACAGTCTTCTAATCTCTTATTTAACATAGAGCAGGTGCAAGGATTATTGGATTAGAGTGCTGAGAGACCTAACTTGGACAACTTTACTGTCAATCATGAATTATTTGCTCCACAGTGTTGGTAGCTACAGATGAGTAAGGGCTTGCAGTAAAGGAGAAGTATAGCCAAAGGAGTGTAGTTCTGCACTCCTTTGACCTGTTTTCAGCCTACAGTAGGCTGAAGCCCACTGTCGGCTGACATTACAGAGCTGGTCCAGGCTATGAAAAGATGATGTCTAAGGAGACAAAACACGTTGGCACGTGCCCCGCAGACGCCATTGCTTCATTGATTTTAACCATTGGAATATTCCTGTAATCACTTCTTGTATTCAACAAAAATGTGAGTGTTCTTGCTTTTTATATCAATAAATTTTATTCATCTGCAATGGAAAACACAACCCAATTACACAAGATGTGGAGACCATGGTCCTCCTTTAAGCTGTCTGAGGAATACACTAATCTAATAAAATCAGGCTAATTAACAATCCCCCCCTCTTTCCTCCTATGTGCTATTTACTTTACCAAATGACAAAAGAATTGTAGTCACTGCTACTGAGACCTTGATATTGATGATATTGATACAATTGCTTATATAAAGATGTATTTATACATATATATAAATTGAAAGTCACTAAACCAAGACCATATTTCATACACTTCTTCCCAATTTCTCTTAATAAAAATATATATTATACACTAGATTATTTTAATGGTGACAATATTATAATCTGGAATCCATACTTATGTGTAACCCATGACAAGAAACTTCTTTATAATTGAGCTAATCCATGACCGATTCTGTATTTATCAACTTATACTACATACCATGTCATGTTCATAAAGTAAAAATGTTAATTGTTCATGAATCGTACATAATGTAATTTCCTTGTATAACATGTAAATTCTTTCAATAAACCTTTATTGAAGCATAAAAAAAAAAAAATAATAATTCATACGGTTTTACACTATGTGAGGTATTTTCTTTATTTTTGGTCACATGGTGAAATCGCTACTCACCTTGGGGGCTACTGGTTCCGGATCCATCCCTATATCTGGAGTGGTGCCATAGCTGCAGGGAAGCTCTCAGGTGTTTCCAAAACCAAGAGGCATACCATCTTTAATATTGGTGGGCGCACACCTTCAAGCCTGTTTGACCCATTGGACATAAGCCCCTTTGGGTCCATGAGTTATGGTAAGCCTTCCTAGTGTTGGTGGTGCTTTCCTATCTGCCCATGAGATCTTTGCAGTAACCCATAGAAGAGTCACAGATGTTTTCTCTTGTTTGAACTTTGGAAACAATATTGCTATCTTAATCATATGAGAGCATATGGACAAACTAATGTCATCATAATAATCGCTTTTGCAAATGGTTTACATGTTATTTAAGTGTTTGTTATATTCACCATTTGTACTTTATTGTTTATGCCTGATATATGCCATTTTTGGATATGTAAGGGAATTTAGTATGTATCCATGATTAGTTATTTATTATTTTAGTGCTGCACATTTACCCATATTCACTGTACAAATGTGTCACTTTGCTGTGCTGGCAGCTGACATCACTTTAAAATTTAGCACAGTATTTTTCTCTATACTATTTATGAAAAGACCCAAACCATATGGTCGGCATCCATCCAGATCCCTGAACCGCCAGCTGACTCAGCCTCTCAACAATCCGCTGTGATCCCAAGCCAGCTCAGTTCGCAGTGCAGAGCCAGCGGGGGACAAATGCAGAATCAGATCGATGCTGCATTCACCTAGTAGAGTTAAAACATTTTTCTAAATCCTGAACTTTTCTTTTAAGGCTTGTTTTCTGCTTGTTAAGAATATGTAGACACTAAATTTTCTATAGTTTGGCCACAGGTTCACTTTATGGTCCAATCTCCTAAGCAATTTGTTTAATGATAACCAAATGGCAAAACCGCATTTCCTGGTTCGACTTTGCAGTTTAGGTAGGCAAGACAGAGTAAATATTTTAGCATTAATTTTGCTTCTAGTATCAATGTATGTAAATGTAGCTTTAAACTGGGACTGATAGAGATGATAGATGCAACTCCATGCTGTTTGTCCCTGCTGATATTGTCATATCAGTGTGCAGTATCCACATTTATATTACAATGGAATATGTATAATGTGGGTTGGTGTGTCTCGCGCCACTGGAAATATATTTTGTGTTGGTGGTTCTGTTTGCAGCTGCTGTTGTGGCCTATGTTTCCAATTTTGGTTTCATGGGGTATTGAAAATTGTGGGTGTTTGGACAGCGCTTGCTGGTATTCTTTATTCTTAAACCTATTATTTTTCTTATAAGGTGCTGCTGTAGCCCATATGTTTTTTTTATGATCACAGTGCTAGTAATACTGGTATTATTTCCCATGGGAAATAATACCAGTATTACTAGCACTGTGATCATAAAAAAGCATATGGGCTACAGCAGCACCTTATAAGAAAAATAATAGGTATTAGAATAAAGAATACCAGCAAGCGCTGTCCAAACACCCACAATGGAATATGTATGTTATACATGCACAAATTCACAAACACATAAACAATACATGCAACCATAAATGTTGTTCATATATTCATGAGCCTAGATTAAACTCTGCATAACACAATCTGCTCCTTCATGAAGCGATTGCAAATGTTATGAAGTGAAGTTGATCTGAAAACTATTTTTAAAAGAAAGTCATTAAACATAAAGTGAAATGGCAAGCTTCTCAGTTGTCTCTTAGTATAGGTGAGGAGAGGACATACTGACTGTGGAGTCTAGAATGTGCTACAGGGAAGGGACCCAAAAAACAAGGGCGGTACATGGAAGGGAGGATGGTTAAAGTGGACCTGGCGGGGGGCAGAGCCAACTTCCGGGATGTAAGCAGCGTCTCCTCGGAGCTCCAGGCCGCAGCACCATCCTTCACCATCCTGTTGCAGCCGCACCTGCATTGATCTGGCTCCTTCTACCCCGAACAGCCGTCTGAACATCCAGGGCACATGGCCATGGTGAAGTACGAGCCGCCTCCCCCTCCGTCGGCCGCCGAACAGCTCTCCAAATTCGCCTGTGGAGGGTCACAAGATGGCGCCCGCACCACGAGGGAGCCTCCGGAATCGCAAGTGGTTGCTGATTCTCCATGGCAGGAGGGAGAGGCCAACTGGACAACAGGCGCTGACCCGATGGAGACTCTGGTGCCCTCTCCCGCTGCATCTACCAGCCAGGAATCGACAATGGAACAGGTAGGGGAGTCTTCCCTGTCCCAAATACTGGACACTATCAAATCATGTCACGCATCCCTCTCCTGCCAAATTGAAACCCTCAGGGTGGACTTTGCCATACTGAAAGATGATGTCCACAAGGTTAAACACAGGGTATCCACTGCAGAGCAGAGAATAAGCACACTAGAGGACGATCTTGCCCCCCTCATGGTCACTGTTAGAGATGTGGAGGCGCACTACAGGTCCCAGGCAGCCAAGCTCGAAGACATGGAGTACCGACTCCGAAGGAACAACCTAAGGTTCCTGGGGTTCCCGGAGGGCTCAGACGGGAAAAATCCTGAGGAGTTCCTAACTGCATGGCTCAAACAATCTTTTGGGGACGATTCCTTTTCCCACCTATTTGCTATAGAAAGAGCCCACAGGATCCCTTTGAGGGCTCCCCCGCCAGGTCGGTTCCCGAGACCCATGATTGCACGCTTCCTTTATTTTAAAGACAAGGAAACTATCCTTAGACGTGCCCGGAACATATCTAACCTGATTTACAACAACAATCAGATTTCTATTTCCCCGGATTATTCAGCTGCCACGCAGAACAGCGTACAGAGTGTGAAGTTGCATCTGTGGGAGCGCAGTTTGCCCTATAGCATGCTCTACCCTGCAAAACTTTGTGTTGTACACCAGGGAAAAACACAATTCTTTACCTCACCAAAGGAGGCAAACCGCTGGTTGGAATCCCTGGGCAGCACCTGAATCCACATTCTACTGTACTTTTGCTCCCCAGGTTGTCGCCTGTTATGGCTACAGATATGGCGTTGCCACCCTTTTTTTTTTTTTCTTTTCTTTCTTCTAGCAATATGGAGGGGTCTACGACTCCTTAATGTACTCTATTTGCAGCAGCTGCTCAAAATAGTTTCATCATGCTGTGCCTTAAAAAAACTGGTTGAACCCGTTCAAGTCACACACCCTCTCCTTTTACTCCGGCTGGATTAAGGAGGAATCCCCCTCTAGGGTGTAGAGCAGGGATATGCAATTAGCGGACCTCCAGATGTTGCAGAACTACAAGTCCCATGAGGCATAGCAAGACTCTGACAGCCACAAGCATGACACCCAGAGGCAGAGGCATGATGGGACTTGTAGTTTTGCAACAGCTGGATGTCCGCTAATTGCATATCCCTGGTGTAGAGGCTTTGGTTTTTGTTTTTGGTTTTGTTCTGGGACAAAGTCTATAGAATGTTGGGGACTGGAGACAGGGTGGGGGGCATTGGGACTGGGACTTTCAAGTTGTTAACCCGGAAATGGGTGGGGGTCAGTTGGAATTTGATCCCTAGTTTTGGATCTACTGTAACTGAGGGGACTGTTTTTTTCTTTTGTCATGTCAAGCAATATTATCGATGCAACACTGTGTATACCATTTACAGCTACTGGGGTATAATAGTTGCACAGTTGCCTACACGGCTATTACTATAAATCTCACTATGCTTCTCATGTGACCGTATTGTGCCTGCTCCCCGGTGGTCAATGCGAAATTAAATCTTTCCACTAATTATGGCTGCTCACATACAAAAAATTAATATATTGTCTTGGAATATGAGGGGCCTGAACTCAAAAATTAAGAGAGCCCTAGTGTTCAACTATACGCAAAAGCGTAAACCGCAGATAATGTGTTTACAAGAAACACATCTGCTAGGCTCTAAAATTATGGCCCTTAAACGTGCGGGCATTGGCCATGCCTACCACTCTGTATATTCTAATTATGCCAGAGGAGTTTCGGTGCTAGTAGCCAAATCATTGCTGTGCACCCCCAAGACTATTACCACCGACCCATTTGGCAGATTTGTACTAATGGTCCTTCTCTTGAATAATCAACTATATACCTTTGTGTCAGTATACGTTCCACCTCCGTTCGCATTGGCCACTTGGGAAGACATAATGTCCAGAATTTTTCAGGTGGCAGAGGGACCTATCATTATAGCTGGGGATTTCAATACCGTTTTGTCTGCGGACAAAGATAGATTTCATGTCAAAAATGTTTCCAGCTCCCAACTAGCGACCTTTATGAGCCAATATGACTTGACGGAAGTTTGGAGGTGGAAACACCCCGATTCTCGGGCATATTCATTCTACTCCGCCACTTATAACACCCTGTCGAGACTTGTCATGTGTTTTGTGACCAAAGACGCTCTCCCGAGAGTGTCGGAGGCCCAATATCTCCCGAGGGTGATATCGGACCACTCTCCACTGATGCTGACTCTCGACATTGGGTATAGTCGAGGTTTTCATTTGTGGAGACTGAGTCCATTGTGGCTCAAGGAGGAATACTTTGAGAGAGCTGTGGTGAGGGCTATAGGTGATTTCTGGCAGAATAATCGAGATGAGGTCCCTGTGGGTAGTAAATGGGACGCTTTTAAAGCGACGCTCAGGTGCTCCACTGCGGACATCATTAAGCAACTTCGGAGGGACAGAGAATGGAAAATGAAGGATTGTGAGAGGGCTGCCACCGATGCTGAGGTGGAATACATTAGGAACCCCTCCTCCCCTAATCTTAAACTGTGGAGAGAATGTTCCAGACAACTGGACCTGGTGTTGGTTGAAAAAACCCCCAAAAAATTGCTATATCAAACACAAAGGATATTTGAATTTGGCAACAAAAACAGTAAACTCCTTGCATACCTGGCCCATTCCCAATATGCCTCTACCTCTATCTCTCACATCTATGATGATCGTCAGGTACTATGCAAGTCCCCAGAGGACATTGCCAAAGCTTTTCTTAGTTTCTATTCGGACCTATATTCCTCATCAGTACAATATAATGCAGAGGAGGTAAAAGAATATCTAGATCAAATCCCTCTCACTCCTCTCTCCCGGGAGACTGCAGCGGAGTTGGATCTGCCTATTACAACGCAGGAGATAGAGACAGCTATCCGAGCACTTGGCCCCAATAAAACCCTGGGCCTGGACGGATACCCAGTAGAGTGGTACTCCACCTTTATAGAATTTTTTGCCTCTAAATTGTTGGAGGTGTTCAATGGTGCTTTTGACAAGGGGAGACTGCCTGACTCTCTTAGGGAAGCCCTAATAGATCTGATCCCCAAGCCGCACAAGGACCATAAATTCTGCGAGTCATATCGTCCCATATCTCTAAAAAATGCAGATGCCAAAGTACTAGCCAAGCTTCTTGCTAAATGGCTCAATAAAGTAATAACTTCTATCATTAACCCAGACCAAACCGGCTTCATTCCTATGAGATCGACCGCCATAAACTTACGTAGATTATTCACGATCCTTCAATCTGAGGGCCCAGATCCCGACACGCGTATAGCGATATCCTTAGACACGCACAAGGCCTTTGATTGCTTGGAATGGAAATATCTCATAGCGGTCCTTGGGCGGCTGGGGTCCGGACCCCGAATTATAGCCTTGGTCCAAATACTGTATGTGGCCCCTATGGCTCACATAAAAGTTAATAATATCATCGCTGAAGTATTTGAAATACACCGAGGAACAAGACAGGGGTGTCCCCTTTCACCCCTATTGTTCGCCATAGCTATGGAACCACTTGCAGCGAAGGTCAGAGCGGATCACACAATCAGGGGATGTAAAATTAATGATTTAGAGGAAAAAAACTCATTATATGTGGACAATATGCTGCTATATCTAGCGGATGATAAAGAGTCCCTGCATCAGGCCATGAAAGTGCTTGCCAGTTTCGGGGCTTACTCTGGTTTCAAGGTAAATTGGAGTAAATCCAATATTTTCCCAGTTCATCCAACGTTCAGCCCCTCGATCCCAGCCGATATCCCCTTGAAGGTGGTAGATAGATTTAAATATCTTGGAGTAGAAGTCCAACTGCCCTTAAACACATATCTTCACAACAATCTAACGCCATTAATACACCGATTAAAACTAGATGTCTCCTTGGGGACTTTGGGGAGGAGGATATATCGTGTGCTAATAAGGCGCTCTTGCGCATACTGTTCTTCTATGCAAAAAAAGCTATGGCTCCTTAATGGAATAATCCTGTCCCTCCATCCCTACATTACTGGATTGAGTTGGTAAATAGAGCATTACCACTGTTTAAACTAACCTATGTGGCCAGGGGATGCCCAAAGAAATTCACTAAACTGTGGTCTGGTTGGGAGGGAGCGGTGGCAGGAGAAGTGGAGGTTTAAAATCTGATGTGCCCTGCTAAAGTGTTTGCTGATATCTGAGCTGGATTTACCGTGTATGCTTTGGTGTCAATGAACAATGGTACTGTATGACATGATGTTTTTTTTTTTTTTTTTTTTTCTTTTTTCTCTTCATAGTTAGCCCTAAGGGGCACTAGTGAGACAGCTTTTTTTTTCTCTCACCTGAAGCTTTGATACATGTTTTATTAAGCTTTTAATCTTGGCAATGATGTGCTTAGGTATAAGTAATTATTGACAAAATGTCCTAACAAATGCTTGATTTTATTGTACACTGTGCAAATAATTCAATAAAATGTACCCTTTAAAAAAAAAAAGGGGGACCTGGCACTAAAATGCAAGATCCGCTTAGTACTAACTGCTCCACCCACATGTATAATTGCTGCCTTATACCTGTAAAGAAAAAAAATCACTGGTAGTAAAAAAAAATTAAAAGTTATTTACTAAAGCTGGCCATACATTATACAATTTTCTTGTTAAATTTCCTTTAGATTTACCTTCAAATATGTAGTACAAGGGCCTGCATACACAATTGGTAGTGTTTAGGTTTGCCCTCATATTATAAGGTTTTGGTAAATCTAAAGGAAAGTTGTAGAAGAAAATTATATAATGTATGGCCAGCCTTACTGTGTAGCTGGCTTCCATACAGATCAGGGTAATTTCACATTTCTTCGGGTGAGGTCTTGGAAGAGCTAAACCACTGTGCAAGAATGTCTTCCCGCAAGATTGGTTATTTTCAGGATTTCCAGGATCTAGCTGGAAGTACCATGAGTATCACCCCCTCCAGTGCAAAAGTGCGTAGTGTAAGGTAATTATTACTGCTAACTTTTTTTCAAAGGTGTATATTTTTTAACATGCATGCTCAGTATTTAGATGGGGGATAGGGTGGTTCAGTAGATAATAAGCTTTGAGAGGGCCTTTCAACCTCTTAACCCTCTTGTAGCCCCCCCTGCACAGGGAGCAGACCTTTGTTTGGATGCTTTAGGTCCAATGTATAAAACTAGGTTCAAAGCCATTCTTAATGTCACAGAACGCAATATCAGTAACACTATTGTTAAAGCAAACTGTATATGTTAGTGTATTGTGGTATATAGCAAGAAGTAGAAGTAAAAAGGGCAGTTCTTGCAGATGCAACCTACTGTAGGTAGCCTTGGAGATGTACTTAAATACAGATGTTGACCATGTTTACGGAACGTGGAGCATAGACGATGCTTATAATTGAAATGGCTGTCTCCAGTAAACAAATGACAGCAGAAACCAAAAAATAGTGATGTGGTTCATGTCTATGAAGGGCTCAAAGTGCATGTATCATAGTATCATAGTAGTTAAGGCTGAAAAAAGACAACAGTCCACCCAGTTCAACCTGTGTAGGTATACTCTTGTCAGTACCCATATCCCTGTATGTTGTATTTATTGAGATATACATCCAAGAGATTTTTAAATATATCCATACTCCCCGCAGTCACCACTAGTTGTGGAAGAGAGTTCCACATCCTTATTGCCCTGACAGTGAAGAATCCCTTACGAGTTCTAAGATTAAACCTTTTCTCTTCTAGTTTCAATGTGTGTCCCCTTGTCCCTCTGCATTCCCTGAGACTGAACAGTTTATCTTTTATGCTCGGATCCCCAGTAAGATATTTATAGATTGCAATCATGTCCCCTCTCAAGCGTCGCTTCTCCAGAGAGAATATGTTTAGCGCTTGCAAGTGTTCCTCGTAAGTAAGGTCTTCCATTCCCCTTATCAGTTTGGTTGCCCTCCTTTGGACTCTCTCCAGCTCCAGTACATCCTTTCTGAGGACCGGTACCCAAAACTGGACATAATACTCCAGATGTGGCCTCACCAGGCTATTATAAAGTGGCAGAATTACAGTTTTATCCCTGGAGAATATCCCCTTATTTATGCATGCTAATATTCTACCTGCTCTGGTTGCAGCAGCTTGACATTGCATGCTATTGCTCAGTCTGTCATCTACTAGGACCCCCAGATCCTTCTCCATTCTTGATTCCCCCAGAGGCTCACCCCCTAGTACGTATTCTGCATTTATGTTTTTTGCCCCCAAGTGCATTACCTTACATTTCTCCACATTAAACCTCATTTGCCATTTTTCTGCCCACTCCGTTAGTTTGTTCAGGTCATTCTGTACGATGTCAATATCCTGTTGTGATGTTATCTCCCTGCTTATCTTTGTATCATCAGCAAAAACCGAAAATGAGCTATTAATCCCGTCCCGTACTTATGGGAAAATAAACTTGCTGATCTTCCAGTCAAAATGCAGAAAAGGCAGCTAGTACTGTATTAGATACCAGATTAAGCAGGAGATAATGAAGCGTCAAACAAAGAAATGCATGTACGGACAAAACTAGATGGTCACAGACATCAGAACTTCAAAGGCAATCCAGGAAGTGTTGGGGCAGTTTTCGGGGGCATTAACTGCATGATGGCACATAATATAGGTAGGGGAGAGCAGCAGTGGACGATACATGTTAATAGAAGTTAAGCTCATTGCATAGAATAATTGTGTCCTTTTAAAACTTTGTTGAAAAGCTACATAGATTTCCTTTTTTTTACTAAGCCTCAAAAGAGGATGACTATACATGATGTATGAAAAGGGAAA
The DNA here is from genome assembly GCA_018402905.1 of Glandirana rugosa. Taxonomy (NCBI): domain Eukaryota; kingdom Metazoa; phylum Chordata; class Amphibia; order Anura; family Ranidae; genus Glandirana; species Glandirana rugosa. The sequence continues at coordinate 101,510 of BLSH010170911.1, forward strand.
AACACAAATTGGTTTGTTTCATTTCCTCAGCAGTATCACCCCAACATTATATGTATAAATTCCATGAAAATACCCACCAAAATTTTGGGACTCTAAAATAAATAAATATAATAACATACATGATTTCATACACCAAACAGTTTTAATCAAGATATATTTTCAACACACTACTTAAATACTGAGTAAACTACTAAGGAGGCATATACTGCTTGTATTTCTGTCTGTCCAGGGCAGTCTAATAGTGGTCCCAAACAGAAAAGAGGCACCAACTTGTTCATGGGGTCCCTGTATAAAATATTCTCCTGTTAGGTTATGTGGGTTTTGTGCTTAAAAGCTGCATGAAATTAGGCTTCTCAGAAATGTATTAAAATTATGCTCATGTAGTGTACCGAATGTGGAAAAACACAGGTTCACGCACCTTCTATGAACAGGCCCTTACCCTCAGTGGCACCGCTGGCTGGGGGGGGGGTGGGCCGCATCTAGGTGACACCCACAGAGGGCAGTGGAGCCACGAAGGGTCCTGGGTCCTCACTAGCCGGCGCTGTGCTAGCCCTGAGTGAGACTGCTCACTCTCGCCGCTGATGCAGCTGCTTCCTGTCACAAGCCCGTCACCTGGAGAGTGACAGTCTGAGCAAGCAACTCTCCAGGTGGCTGCATGCTGAATCCTCTCCAGCCCGCTGCCCAGGTAGATGAGGGGAGGGGGTCTATACTGAAGGAAGGGTCTGTACTGAGGGGGGTATGTACTGAGGGGAGTCTATTCTGACGGAGGAGGGGGGTGGTTTATCCAGGGGGG
>BLSH010170911.1:158686-171390 GCA_018402905.1 Glandirana rugosa
CATCTGTGATATTGAAAACACTTTTGGTTAGTTATATGTGAATAACCCTAAAAAAATGGTTTTTATACATCTTCTTATGTATAATCGGATTCAACTACTTCTTTAAGGTTAGAAAAATACCACATACATAATATCGTCTTTCATTTTTTAAACGCAAAAAAAAAAGTTTTAACAACGAGAAAAAAAAAAAATATTACGTGTTTTTTTTTTTGACGTCTCCACTAGTTTATGGTATTTTTCTTTGGCGCAGTGTGCTGACGCGTTAACAGTCTGTATCATAAAAAAATGTAACAGAGCCCTAACTAGGGATAGGTGAATCTGCCCAGGTTCACTTTGTAGATGATTTTCAAAATACTGTGCAGCACGGAGAGATTTCTTTAACCACTTCCGTCCTGGGAGGTTTTACCCCCTTAATGGCCAGGCCATTTTTTGCAATACAACACTGTGTTACTTTAACTGACAATTGCGCAGTCGTGTGACGCGGTTTCTTTTTATGGTATTTGATCACCTCTGCAGTTTTTTTTTTTGTGCATTATAAAAAAAAAAAAGAGCAACAATTTTGAAAAAAAAAACGCAAATTTTTTACTTTCTGCTATAATACATACACCATAAAAAGATTGGAATTTCTTCATCAACTTAGGCTAATATGTATTCTTCTACATATTTTTGGTAAAAAAATCCCAATAAGTGTATATTGATTGGTTTTCACAAAAGTTATAGTGTCTACAAAAGATGGGATATTTTTATGGAATGTTTATTTATTTATTTTTTTAACTAGTAATGGCATCGATTTGCAATTTTGAGCAGGACTGCGGCATTTCAGCGGACAAATCGGACACTTAACTGACACCTTTGACACTTTTTTGGGGACCAGTGACACTAATACTGTAATCAGTGCACTGTTACTGTACTAATGACACTGGCAGGGAAGGGTTAACACCAAGGGCGATCAAAGGGTTAAGTGTGTTTTTATAGGGGTGCTTACTAACTGTGTGGGGATTGCTCTGACTGGGAGAACACAGAGATCCATTTTCCTGCTTAGCGGGAACACAAAACCTCTATGTACTCCCCTGTCAGAATGACGATCTGCCTTGTTTATATAGGTAGATCGGCATTCTGCCTCTCTGGGGAATGATTGCGGGTGGCCGGTGGACATCGCGTACGCTAGATCCACTGATTGACTCCCCCTCTAGCCAATCAGTGCACACGCGCCCCCAGAGACTACTGCATGAGACGATGTACAGGTACATTGTTTTGAGCAGCTGGGCCACCTTGCCACAGTAAATGTGTGGAAGGCAGTCCGTAAGTGGTTAAATGTGACTTTATGAACTCAACCATACATGCGCCCAGGGCGGCTCAAGGCAGGGGTAGAAGGGGGCCACTGCCCTGGGCGGATTGTGGGAGGGCGTGCCAAAACACTTAAGCACCACTCTTTGTCTCAGCCTCTGCGAAGCTAAAGCCTGTCCAAAAGCAGATCTGATAACGTGCCCATACCTTCTGCAGGCTTTCTTGCCGCTTTCTGGAAAGGACACATACATTCTCCCAGGCACCGGTTCCTGACAAGCTGGCAGCTGGATCGGAACAGTGAGAGCTCCAGTACAGGTGGGCCGAGCAGGCAGACAGAACTACACTGCAGCCTCGATCACTGCTCTCTGCCCAGCACACGGTGCTTTCCTTTCTTCTTCAGCAGACTGAAGCAGGGGCGCAACGATAGGGGTTGCAGGGGTTGCAATTGCAACCGGGCCCCATGGTCCAGGGGGCCCATGTGCTTCCCTTGTACACCTGAATAGGAGGGAGGCCGTGGGTGGCATTTAGAGGACCCTATCTCCTCCATTTTCCTCTATCCAGGTTACTTGCCTTCTGCTGTTCCCTGTGTCCCTGTGTGCTTCCCTGGTCCCCCCCACAGAGCTGCTGTCTTCCCCCTTCGTCTCTCCCACCAGCTGCTGTAGAAGATGTGTCATGATGGAGAGATGGGAACTGGTCGGTAAATTTGTAATTTACCGGCTCCTTCCTTTTCTGAATGAACAGAGTCAGTGATTGGTACCAATGGTTCATTCATAACTGAAGCATAGTAAACTGTTTTTTACTATACTTCCTTTTCTGAATGAATGGGAGGCTTGGTCCACAGCTATTCCTGTCCATTCATTCTGTGCAGCTGAGGCTACACAGATGGAAATTGAGAGCTGAGGTTTGTTTAGACCCCTGATATCCCATCAAAGCCCACAAGAGGGCTCCAAAAAAAATTGTAAAACAATTTAAAAATAAAATTGTAAACAAAATAAAATTAAATGGTAAAAAAAGTAATACATTTAAAATAGAAATGAAAAACTACTGACCCCTAGTGAGGGAACTATCAGGATTTCAAAGGTTGCAATTGAGACCAGGCCCTGGCATTTCACCACCATGGGAAGGCCCGAAGATGGCAGAAAGGGGGCCTGCTGCAGAACTTGTAAAAGGGCCCTGTTGCGGTACCGTAATAAATGGACCCTCCATAGGAGTAAAGGGCCCCAGGATCAGTGGGAAGGGCCCTGGCCAAGGGTCAGGGGGCCCTTCATAATTTCTTGCACCTGGGGGGCCCTGAAGGCTCTAGTTACACTTCTGGACTGAAGATAAGAGAAGACAGTTAACAGAATGCTTTTTCTCCTTCTGTGAGTCCCGACCTGTTCTGCCTTCCAGATTGTGCTGTGCTGTAAACCGGTGCTGACCCATGCAGTGCAGGTTTACTAGAGTGAAATTGAAATGTTTATGAATAAGTTAGGTATTTAAGGACTTTTCAGGCTCTGCATAGATGTATTGCACACACACGCACAAAAATGATGCCTTTTAATGAAATATAGTGTGTATGTGATATATATATATATATTTCTAACCTGTTTAAAGATTTGACCATAAACAGCAAGTGATGTGATGCAGCCCAACTCCAGTAAAGTGTAATAGTCCATCCTCGCAGTGCTGGGGGAAAGCTTGTACTTGCTCCAGCTGGCTGCAATGCTCTCCTCATCCGCCCAGACCTCAGCATTATCATATCATACAGGAATATTAACCCTGTATGGTATATTGAAGCTGGATGGTGACCACTCACAATTCACCTAGGAGCTCCAAAGGACCAATCACAGTGCTGGAAAAAGCCTACTGGAGCAAGGAATAAGGTTAGGCTGGGTAGGCACGGGTCAAAATTTGTTCGGTTGAGCAGGGACCAGCTGAATTTTGATCTATGTGTGGCCCTGCCTATTAAAAGCTGCCCCGTCAGATCAGCTTCTGTAGAATGGGACTGCTGGAAAAACGTGTTTGGTCAGCAGCTTGCAGCCAATCGGCTGTAGTGCTGATCAGTGTATTCTAACAGAGAAGAGTCCCCACTGTCAGAATACGTCTCGGTAAAGGGGATTTATGCATCCACCACTCTTGTGTGGATGTATGAATCTGTTAGGCTGGGTTCACACTGCTGTGTGGAGCGGCTCACAGCAGGCGTCCGGTGTGTCTCTGTTCACCATTTCAGGTCTGATTTCAGTCCAAATTTTTGTCTGAATTTGGACCTGAAACAGACCAGAGGAAAAATGGGAATACCCCCTTGATGGGACTTTAAATGGTAACAACACCACCCAAATGTATAAAAATCTAATTTTATTAAATATGCTTAAAAACATATCACTCATCTGAGTGGAATATATATAAAATGCATAGAGCAAAAATGGGTTTGCTTGAATATCTTACAATCATACAGTGCATATATGTACATAAATATATTATTACATGCCAGTATCCGAAGACATTATTCAGTACCCGACGCGTTTCAGGTCCAAGCCTTTCGTCAGGGGTATTTTACAGGAGGATATAAAGGTAGTAAACTTATCCAGTGCACAAAAAATGCAAATATACAGTTGCAGATATAAGTCAAACAGAGATGGACATCACTGCCAATGATAGTGTGGTGGGAAGATGGCACAGCACAGCCCCGGGCCAGGTGAAAGAGCCCACAGGAATGTCTCACAGGGTACAGTCTGAGGATCATTAAAATACGTCCTAGAGATGCGCTATGGCTGTATGGGGTGGCCCCCCCAGGAACAAAAGCAAACAGGGAGATTGATTCAAGAGCTAAGATCCAGCGGGATATGCCGCTGGCGAAATCCCCTATATGGAGAGGGTCCTTCTGGGCCTGTCACAGCCGCACACCGTCCTCCCTGGCAGTGTTTGTGAAACAGACCAGAAGACACACAGGACTGTGCAATTCACAGTGGAGATGTGTGAACCAGCTCTATAGAGAGCCGGTCACAATCTCCTGCAGGGCCGGCTCTACCACTAGGTGGAGTAGGCGGCCGCCTAGTGCGCACTGATGCCTAGGGGCGCCTGGCCACTGTTGATCTGTCACTGGCTGCTCTGCATTGATTCATGTAAAAACTGACACTGTCTGACTGAGATAATGAGATTGTATTATCACATGCCATTTGCAAATGTATATAGAAATAGTGACTGATCTGCCAAATACCCCCCCCTGCCCCCACCCCCCCTGAGTCTGTATTTGATGGGCACAGGTGAAGCTGTATTTGATGGGCACAGGAAAAGCTGTATTTGATGGGCACAGGTAAAGCTGTATTTGATGGGCACAGGTGAGGCTGTATTTGATGGGCACAGGTGAGGCTGTATTGATTGGTGCTGGTGAAGCTGTATATGATGGGCACAGTTGAGGCTGTATTGATTGGTTCTGGTGAAGCTGTATATGATGGGCACAGGTAAGGCTGTATTGATTGGCGCTGGTGAAGCTGTATTTGATGGGCGCTGGTGAAGCTGTATTTGGGCGCTGGTGAGGCTGCATTTGATTGGCGCTGATCAGGCTGCAATTTATTGGCGCTGATCAGGCTGGGCAGGGAAAAGGGGTGGAGTCAGGGGTGGAGCCAAGGGGGCGGCAAAATGAGATTTCGCCTAGGGAGTCAAAAATCCTTGCACCAGCCCTGATCTCCTGACATGCGAATTGGATGCAGGGAAAAAAAACTATGCATGTGAGCCAGTTTAAGTGGTTTTACCTTAATCCTCTACTCCTAGAATGAAAGGCCCATACACACAATGAGAATATCGGACAATATTTTTTTCCATGCTAGTCTAATATGGAAAACAAATAGCTTACTAAAGTTACAAAAATTCTCATTAGACAGAATACAACTTCAGAAATGATATATTGTAATGTATTCTTTTATTTCCGAGCGTGCACAGATTTTTTCGGATACTAATTACATGAAAATCATTTGTTCTGTTATTTTTCAAGAATTTTTTTGTGCTTATTTTGTGATTAATGAGCATTTAACCCATGCACAACCAGGGGGCGCAGTTTGGCATGTTCGCCCTGGGTGCTGGATGACCTTTTCCCGGCACTGCATGCGTCAATATCCTGTGTTTAAGCAGTGTTTTCTAAAGCTTCATAACCGCTTTCTTGTAATATTCATGCCTGCCATGAATATTACAATGGGCACCACACAGTGCTGCACACAAAGGAGCAGTAGCGGTAAAAATTAAGCAGCATGTCGCTTTCATGAGGTATTGCCACTGGTCAGCTGCCTCCATGAATTTCAATGGTAGCAAGCTGTAACTGCCCTGTAACCACGCATATAGCACTTATGACATGTTAGTGAATTATTTTTAAAGTGTTTAAAGTGTTAGAGGCTCCTGTATCCTAGAATGCACTTGAAAATAATAAAGAACTCAGACAGAGCAGCTCCAACCACTGTTTGCACAGAGCAGCCATGTGGTAACACCATTTACTACTGTGTGCAAGCAAAAGCATCAAACCAGCCAGCCATACTGACAGTGCCAGGAGCAGAGGCATCAAGCAGTGACAGCAAATGTCGGTGCCAGCTGTGTTAGGTAGTGTTGGCTGTAACATTTGATTTTTCAAGCAGTATTTGGCATGCATTGACTGGTCGAGCAGCAACAACATAACCAAAAGCTATAAGAAAGTTTAAATAAAATAAAAACACAATATATGCACTAAAAAACCTTGAAATACTTGTGCAAACTCTAATTATGAAAACTAGCTCCCAACAGGCAGGGTGATATATAATTCCTAATATTATAATATGCAAGACACAGTGCTAGTGTATCATTTTCAAACGATACAAATGTAAAAAATACAGCAATAGTAGTGAGACTTCTCAACAGTTTTTTATCTATTTTTATAGATGTATACATAACAATAATATTGGGACCATTTCACTGATAACTAATATAAAGAAATTCTGAACAACATATTTAAAATAGTACAGCAATAGTAGTGAGCCTCCTAAACTAAAAAATCCAAATAAACAACAGTAGTAATGAAAATCCTCCACAGCATAAAATTATATTGTTGCATTTTCACATTTATATTGTTTAAAAGTTATATACTGCATCTAAATTATAGCCTTGCATATTACAGGCGGTCCCCGGGTTACAAACAAGATAGGGACTGTAGGTTTGTTCTTAAGTTGAATTTGTTTGTAAGTCAGAACAGGTACATTTTCTAAGTGTAGCTTTCACCAAAAAAACTATTTTTAAGCTTTTTGGATAGCATAGGGAAGGGGTGACATCCCTGTGATGTTTGTTTTGCTGTCTGTTTCTGTTCAGAAGATTTCACCTCACTTTCTGTCCCAATGATAATTGGATTTTGAAAATTTTGGGTTGTTGTGGAAACAAACCTTGGTGATAAAACTTCAGTGGAGACACCTTTTCCTCGTAATAACTCTTACAGGAGTGAATTTTCCTTTCTAGGTGTAGATTTCCTCTCACTTCCTGTTGTCTCCCTCCATTTGTAAGTAGGAGTCATTTGTAAGTCGGGTGTTTGTAGCTAGGGGACCACCTGTATAGGCAAGTTAACACTTAGTAGTATAGCTTGTGGGAATCTTCCTTTCAAAGTACCACGCTAAATAATACGTAATACATTTTCAAAACATGGTGCACAAGAACACTTCAAAACCACAACCAACTGCCATAAATGTATCTCAAAAATATTAAAATAAAAAAACTTCAGGTTTGTGTTTGGTGAAGGTTAGGACAGTAAGTGAGCACTTTAATAGGAAGCAAAGAAAGAGACAAGGCAGGTTTTCGCTTATGATAAAAAGTAGAGTATGTTATCAAAAAGACAATAGCCACATATAATGTTCAGTAGCTGGACATTTGGTAAGCAGCTTAATTAGGCCAAAATATAAGTGGGAGAGACAAGGATGGTCATGAAATGCAAATGGCCAACAAACTTTGAAGTGATTGTAAAGGTACATTTAAAAAAAAAAAATAACAAACATCTCTATGCTTACCTACTCTATGCAATGGAATTGCACAGAGCAGCTGCGAACTTCCTCTTTTTGGGTCCCCCACCAGTGCTCCTGGCCCCTCCCCTCAGTCCAGTGCCCCCATGGGAAGCCTCAACCCCTTCCCCGCTCCCTCATCACTGGCTTTGATTGACAGCACTGAGAGCCAATGCCTTTCATTGCCGCAGCAGAGCCAGTGAGACCCAGAAGTAAGGGGAGAAAAGATCTGCAGACGTGCATGGTGCTGGATCATATGAGGTAAGTAAAAGGGGGGGTGACGGGGGATGGTGACACCTAAATATTTTTTATCTTAATGCAAGGAATACATTAAGGTAAAAAATGTTTAGGCTTTACAACCACTTTGAGACACAAAGCAGTATTTACTCTGCAGCAATCAAAAGAAATTTGACAGTGGGTCGCTAACACCGGGAACGTGGGAACCCAAACACCAGTGGTTCCTTCAGGGGTAAGCGCTACATATGCATAGTTTTAAAAACTTTAAAGCCAAGTGCAGTTCAGTATTGTTATCACCGTGCATAAATTAACCAATATCTTTAGTTACTGTCACTTCATATAGAGATCAAAGACTGGTAGCAAAATGGTAAGAAGGATGGGATTTTTTAGGTGCAAACTACGCATTACACAAACCACTGTTAAAACTGCATACATTTTAGTTACAAAATATGATTTAAAAAAAAAACCCCTAGCCTCCAAATGGGATTGGAAAGAATACCTTGTTCTGTAAAATCACATTTGGAGGCAAGGATTTTTTGGAACCTGAGATTGCCTGGTAGGTGTAACCTTACTTACAGTGTCTAAATTATAATTTGTATTTTTCAGTATGTTGATTGCTTTGATTCTTTGTGCTGTTTTTTTTTCTTTGTTTAATCAGTACTATCATTATTTTCCTGAAGAAGCTGGGATGGCAAAACATGTAGAACTAAAACCATGATGGGAGGCTTTCCTTGTCTGTTGAATACCAATGTATGGTTGAACTAATGTATCAATGTCTTAATCATATATTGAAAATAAAATGCATGCTGTTTTAACAGTGGTTTGTGTAATGAGTAGTTTGCACCTAAAAATCCCATCCTTCTTATGCTTTTGCCACCAGTCTTTGATTTAAAGGGATGATGGTGCTAAATAGATAATTTTCTGTTCTTATCCAGAGAAAATTCAGCACTGTCCATCATACTTTTTTTATTTGCACCAACATACAATTTTTCAGGACAAGCTTTCCGGGTGTGTCCCCTTCTTCAAGATCAAAGCAGTACTGATTCACAAAAGTTTTAGCAGAATGTTAGAAAAAAAACCCCACAATCTCTGAGGGAAAGGAAAAAGAAAAAAGAAAAGCAAACACACACTCACACACACAAACTAATGTGCATGGCAATGGTAATAAAAGTGTTAATGAAATAGGACAGAAGGAGAGCTATAGACTAGGGGGAATGATAGTCACAAAGGGGGTTCGTAAAACTGTAGTACAATGAGTAAGGAAACCCATATCTAAATTTAGGCCGTTATTTTTTGTGAAGAAGTATCATTCTTAGTTCAAAAGTTGTCCTTTCCTGGATAGTTCTGAAATTCCCTTTAAGAACTAAAACTTTGAGGTCTTATCCACAAAGCCAAACCTTCATATAGATATCCTTTTCTATCCTTACAGATTTATGTCTCTACATTAAAAGCTAATAATTCTTTTTTGTATATTTTACACAGTTAGCTAGGAAGAAAATATTTGTGATAGACTCAAGAGTGGTGAGAAACCAAATACATCATCTTCATTACATTCCTGCTTAAATGGACAGCACTATAGGTATTGTAATACCCACTAGTAGACAAAATCAACAAGGGGTCCCTGTGCAGAAATGACATTTTGTGCCTCACCTCCACCCTGCTATTCAATGATAACAATATAAATATAAAAAAACTGTAAAATAAAACTACAAGACAAAGCAGGATGTTTAAAAAAAATAGATGTTAAAGAAAATATTGATCTAAGTCATTGCATATACAATATCAAATAATTTTCATACTATAGAGTATTTATAGACTCTGTTCAAATAATATAATATATTATCTATTTACTTTGTTACTTTGCCTCCAAAAATCAAATCACAATTGTTATCAAGTGGTTATTATCATTATCTTTATCAATCGTTAAATTTTCACTAGCTTCAGGCTGATGATAACTATGTATTTTAGTGGTGTGCCTGTTCAGTCGAACAGGAAAAGAGGTCTAAGGGGGTGACAAAATAACATTTTAGGATCTGTTCACTAAGCTATAACAATCATCGTGGAGACCTAAGATTTGATTTCATGGGTTCCGCCATAGTAACAATTTAGAGAAAGGCTGATATGTAGTGTGTGGTTTTAGAAATGTTATATATTTAACTTCAAGACTTGGACATACATGAGTGCAGTCATTCTATTAATGGCATCTTTTTAATGAAAAAAAGATACACAAATTCTACTGTGCAGTAAATGTTGTGTGTTTTCATTGTGTGACCTTTTTCAACAGTTATCAATTTGTCACACACTTAACAATATAACTGTACAGAATCTGCACAATCTCCTTTAAATCTATCAAAACTATGTAATTTTAGGCCTACAATATCTGAATGCTTCCTCTGCAAAAGAAGAGGTATAATACTTAGCTGTCCAGGAAAGGTGAATCGAAAGAATCTTTAGCATCCCAACCACTTTTGGGAGAGCCAGATATCTGGTCTCTGGTTGTGCTCAGTGGTTCCTCATGCCAGGACCCAGTAGTGGCATAGAGGCCAGCATATGAAGCCACAGAGCAAAGTGGGAGACCATGTATCTGGCACTTACAGAAGTGTGTTGAATGCCGAGGAACCTTCAGCAAAGCTTTTGAAGACAGTAAAGTTTGGAGTCAAAAGTGGTGTATATATCATTTGGTAACTTGTTTTATCATAACTAAGTCCAGGAACAAAAATGTGTAACATTGCAGCTTACCAGTCCTTAGCAGTGGTGGTTGCATCAGTGGTTGCACTTTTCAAGCTACAGTAAGAACATTTTCATGTTCATTTTCTTGTGCAAACTACTAGTTCCATCACCCCTAGGAAATGGAGATAGACAAAGGCAGACATATTTTAGGTTGAGAAAGTACTCCCTGTAGCCGAACATCGATGCTGTCCCTAAAAAGAATGTGTAAGTGGAAACCTTAGTCTGGACTCCAGCCAGGCCACGACCCCAGCGCGTTTCACATCTGCCCCTCGGAGCTTAGTCATGGGGAACTTTTTTTAGGTTGAGCCTGAGTGAAACAATTACGCCTCCATAGGTATAGTGGAGGAGTGACCATAACTGCCCAAAAACAGAAACTGTGATAATTACAGGACTACTAAGTGAAAATACAGAGAAAAGAGCTTGAGAATAAAAAAAGAAGACAAATACAGACGCCTACTCTAATGATCGGTAAGCTGCAATAAATACATGGTTGGTTTGGGGTTTAGATTCACTTCAAGCCTTTTTTTTCTTTTACATAAGCATCAGAAACTTCCATTATATGATTAACACCATCATACCTTTTCTTGTCTTACGTATCACACAACTCAAACGGATTGATATTGTGAATTATTACTGTTAGCATTATGATCGCAAGTGACCTCCTATTTATGTTTTAATGAACACAAGGAAGTCATCAATTGTGAAGCATGAATGTGTGTGCTTGTTAACATCCGTCTGTCATGTTTAGTCTGACATCCTTTGCTTATGTGCCAGAGGGATAATTGCAGCATGCAAAATGTTATCCGATAGCAAGCTTGGCTGCGGAAGTATTTTTATCAGTAAAAAAAAAAAAAAGGATTTTTTAAAATATCACATTATAAAAACGTTGGACATTTTTTTTTACACTTTATTACCCTTGATACATATATCGGGATGATAGCATTAATAGTTACTGACCATGCATAGTACATTCATAGTCTCTTTGCCCGGAAAAGCATTTAGGAGAAAATGTGTATGATTTGCCCTGTTTTGTTAAAGTCTCTTATAAGCTATTCTTGATGAGTTTGCCATTAAGAGAATCAAAGGTCATAAACCTAAAACAATAGATGGTTAAAAAATAAAGCATTACATATAAACAGATGATACCCAAGCATTAAATAATGCCTGTATGATTTAAAACATACAGTCCTACATACAGTATAATATTGTCTGAAAGAATACATTTCCCCCCCTAGTAACCAGCCATCTTCTTATACTTTTGTTCTGTACTAGAAACATAAATGGGAAAAGATATTTAATTGTGAAGAATGTGCAATCCCTCAGACAATTTCATACAAGTGGTCCATCATTAGTGTGCATTTTTTATTTATTCCTTCATAGATTTAGTTATGTAATTTGGGGAATTTATACCTTTTGGCGACGCTCCAAATGGCCATTCAACCATTTTGATGCAACATGGGAGGTTTGTATCATATAAGTCAGGGGTAGGGAACCTGCGGCTCTCCAGATGTTGTAGAACTACATTTCCCATCATGCTTCTGGGAGTAATTGTATCCATCAGCCTTGCAATACCTCATGGGAAATGTAGTTCTACAACAGCTGGAGAGCCGCAGGTTCCCTACCCCTGATATAAGTCAACCCACTTCTCTGTTTGATATTTTCAAATCTGTTTTTCAGTGAGATTCAGAAAGAAGTTGGACTAAAGCCAGATTCTGCTGCTATCACAAATAGTTTAATTGTGAATGTGAGGATTTAAATTGTTTATAGCAGGATAGATAACTGTTATGAAAAAAAAAAAGCAAAGACTTGTACATTGCTACACTGAATATAAATGACAACTGTCAGATACAAGGATTTATAGGTAGCTGCCTTTTAATCCTGCACAGAAGAGTAGACCATGTGCAAAACAAAGGACAGGTAGCCAGTTAATGCACAGTAATGAGTTCCTGCTCTGGATTTAAACTGGGACAGGTCATAGATAGGAAACATGAGTCATAGTTTGCTTTGATTATTGCAGCTATTTCTTTTTTATGATAGTGTTAAATAGCAGGGCAGCATATATACACGCTAACCCTCTGGAGCTGGTGGGGAACGAAAAAAATCTGGGGGGGGGGGGGGCTGGGGGCACTGCACACGCCTAGATCCAGTCCAGGAAGAAGGCAGGAGGGGAGAGAGAACACAGCCTGTATCTCCTCCTGGTTCTCTCCTGGAGGGTGCAGTGGAGACCCCGAGCTGATCGGGGGTTAGGAGGAGGCCTTGGGCTGGGGAGTGGGAAGGAGGCCCTGGGCTGGGGAATGCAGAGAAGGCCCTGGACTAGGAGGGGAGTACACTGGAGGCCCTGGACTGGGGGGTGTAGAGGAGATCCTGGACTTGGGGGAATCAGAGGAGGTCCTGGGCTGGGGGGGTGCAGAGGAGGCCCTGACCTGGGGGGCCACATAGGAGACCCTGGACTTGGGGGATGCAAAGGTG
>BLSH010170911.1:171400-181494 GCA_018402905.1 Glandirana rugosa
GGTCAGGTCCCGGAGGAGACGTAGGGGATCAGTTCTCGGAGGATTCATGAGGGAAGGATCAGGTCCCGGAGAAGACGTGGGGGGGGGGGGTGAGGTCGTGGCAGAGGTGGTGCTGGAGTGGGGGGGGGGGGTGCAGAAGAGGCCCTGGACTAGGAAGGGAGTACTTAGGAGGCTCTTGACTAGGGGATGCAGAGGAGGCCCTGGACTGGGGGATGCAAAGGAGGCCCTGGACTAGGAGGGGGGTACACCGGAGGCCCTGCACTGGGGGGTGTAGAAGAGGCCCTGGACTTGAAAAGTGTGGTTGATAAAAGACCTGGATTCGAAGAGCAGGGTGCAGAGGAGGCTCTTAACTTGTGTTGGGCTGTATAGGAGGCCTTGGACAAGGAGGGGAGTGCAGAGGAGGCGTGGCTGCAGAGGAGGCCATTGAAAAGGAAATAGTGGTTGATGTGGCAAAAGCTCCTGGATAGGGAGGTACAAGGGAGGTACTGGAATAGGTGAGGGAGTGACTGGAGGTCCCAGATTAGGAGAGGGGGTGTCTGGAAGCCCTGGACTAGGGCAGCAGGTGTCTGGAGGCCATGGGCCATGAGAGGGGGTGTCTGAAGGCCCTGGACTAGGGCAGCAGGTGTCTGGAAGCCCTGGACTATGAGAGGGGAATCGTGGAGGCCCTCTGGAGTAGGAAAGAGGGTGCCTGAAGGACCTTCCAGCTCCAGGGAGAAAGAGCCTGGATTTAAGAGCTTGCCTGGACCCTGGAGGGTGAGTTCATAACATAAATGGGGACATTTATCAATTGTCGTAAGTAATGCCAAACAGAAGCAGAGAGACAGGCTGTGTGATAGATTTAGTAAAGGAAAAGTAGAGCCAAAACCTGTTTGGTTGTACTTCTCCTGTTGATCACATAAGTACAGATTGTTTTGCAGTCCTGTTACTCATTTTCAGTTGAGAGCGGGCTTAAGCTTGCCCTCGGCTGATATCACAGAGTCGGCCCAGGCTGGGAAAAGATTGCAAACATATAGTTAGGATCTGCTCACATGCCTGGACTGGCACGCAGCTCAGCCTCTCAGCGAGCTAGTCACTTCCGTCCCCTCCACAGCCCAGTGTTCAGTGAGCACCAGGACAGGGGGCAGAGCAGAGCCAGAGCCTGACAGCCACCAGCTCTCTGCTCGGGGAGAACTGAGTAATCGGATGTTTGATTACTCAGTTCTCAGCCTTAGAGCCGGTGGGGGACAGATGCAGCATCTACCTAGGTAAGTATGATTCATAAATAAAATTCCCACTCTTCTCTTTTAGTTACCCAACATCTTTCCTTCTATCTGGCCCACATGACAATTAGGCCTCATTCACATGGAGCATATGCGTCCATGCCCAGTGTGATGGCCGTGTACCACGTGGGGATACTTGGTGTTCTGTGCATCCCTGTGCAGGCAGTCCAGTCAAAGTCAATTGGGATGCAGCAGCTGCATGGATATAGGCAAATGTCAAAATTTGATACGCAGACAGGAAGGGATGCATGTATCCAAACACACAGTGTCTGCATTCAGATCTGTGCACCCACTTCTATAGGTGAAGCACTCTGGTGGATGCAGATGCAGAAAAAAAGTGGCTCAGCATACAGGACCTGTCTCAGCACCTGTCTGAATGAGCTTTAGGGGAATTTATCAAAACTAGAGCAGACAAAATTTGGCTCATAGCTCATAGCTCATTTTTAAAGCTGAACAAGCTGAAGATAGAAGCTTATTGGTTGCCATGCACAGCTGTTCCAAATTCTGACTGCACAAGTTTTGATAAATTTCCCTCACTGTGTTTTACATTTCTTACTCCTAACTACTGCGTTCTAAGGACAGTGCATTCTTTGGTAGCCTCCCTGGCGGTTTTCCCGAGTGTGGCTCGGGGTGACAGGGAAGTAGAGAGAGATCTGCATTACAAATAGCGGTAAGCCCGAGCCACCCTTGGGATCACATTGCTGGATCCAGGCAATGTTACATACCTTGTCCCCTGGAGCCAGTTATGTCCCTGCCCCGCTGTGTCCGCGGGCTGTGTCTTCCGCCCGATGCCTCTATGTGCCGGGCTCCGTTCCCTGCGAGCATCACGTCGCACGGGGGCGGAGCCTGGTGGCAAATTCAAAAAGTGAAACACACAGTAAACATAAAGTACACTGTAATCTGTAAGATTACATTACTGTATCAAATCATTTCACATCCCTTTTGTCCCTAGTGCTTTGTCCAGTGTCCTGCATGCGTTAAAAGCAGGGGATTAGTTATACACATTTGCAAATGCATGTGTAAGCTGGAGGGCCCCGACAAGGCTTCCTACATTTGCAAATGTGTGTAACCAATCCCCTGCTTTCAACGCATGCTGTTAGACAGGTTATTTTGGCTGGTTTCAAGCTGGTTGGTAAGTTGCCAAAAATTTCTAGGCCACAGCAAGGTACTAAATAGCGAACCCAGATACCTAGTCACCTTAGTAGTCCCAATCCGCGCCAGGTGTATCTAAATGAATAAGTCCTAAGCAGCTACTTTAAACAGAAAGTATAACAGCAAAATCACATAGTCAGCAAGCCAACCAGTAGCGCTAAAGTAGAGAATATGAAGATGTTAACAAGTCCGTTTCTATATACAAAGGTCATGAAAACAGGGTGTCCCAGTCTGCAGAGTCCCAAGAGATATATATATATGGAGGTCTATATTTCAAAGTCCATCACCGAACACCACGTGACCATCAAAGAGCGTCCCTCAGGACAGATCCTTACCAAAAGATGTGTGCTAGGCACTCTCATGCACTAGCAGAACTCACGTGTTGTGCTTCTATATATGCACCAGCTGGTCTCAACCTCCACTCAGACGGGTCTCCACACATAGGATAAAATATAAGAAAATCGCACCATAGTCCTTAAAGCTTTTTATTTGTAAAATATTTAAAACTGCAAGAAGTTCACACATATATAAAGCCTTAGAGGTAACCCCCCAATGTGCAGACTCTTTGATTGATCACCAGCAGTCGGGATATGACGAAACGCGTCATGATTGGCTAGGACGGCCGTCAGTCATCTCAGGCACCTGTGAGACTTCCTATCGCTCATGCTCACTGCTGGACGGGGAGATTAGAGTGGAGGGGAGGAACGCCGCCGAAGGGCTGTGAAGATGTCCTGGGACGGTGTGTGCTTGCAGAGTTATACAGCCTGTGGGATATGCTCTTTGATTTACTGCATCTGGTAAGAGTCTGCACATTGGGGGGTTACCTATAAGGCTTTATATATGTGTGAACTTCTTGCAGTTTTAAATATTTTACAAATAAAAATTATTTTATCCTAAAAAAATTATATTTTATCCTATGTGTGGAGACCCGTCTGAGTGGAGGTTGAGACCAGCTGGTGCATATATAGAAGCACAACACGTGAGTTCTGCTAGTGCATGAGAGTGCCTAGCACACATCTTTTGGTAAGGATCTGTCCTGAGGGACGCTCTTTGATGGTCACGTGGTGTTCGGTGATGGACTTTGAAATATAGACCTCCATATATATATATCTCTTGGGACTCTGCAGACTGGGACACCCTGTTTTCATGACCTTTGTATATAGAAACGGACTTGTTAACATCTTCATATTCTCTACTTTAGCGCTACTGGTTGGCTTGCTGACTATGTGATTTTGGTTGGTAAGTTGAGCTTGGTTTTTCCTTGCATTATTCCCTGGCCTTTTGTTGTTACTTCATGCCCTCCAACGCTCCTTACTATATAGACCAGTTATAGATGGAGGCAGTGGATTCTGGTCAGGTAAACGCACTGACACCTTTGCAGTAATTTTGCTATCTGCTGGGTGTCCAGTGTGTCCCTGTACCTTTAAGGAGGGATGGGCTCCCTCCAGGCCACCTGCCTTCATCTATCTCATCAGAATGCATGTGCTCCTAATCTGGAGTCTCTCACAAGCCAGAGATAGGTCTGGAGGACGCAGGAAGCCTTGTCGGGGCCCTCCAGCTTACACATGCATTTACAAATGTGTGTAACCAATCCCCTGCTTTTAACGCATACTGTTAGACAGGTTATTTTGGCTGTTTTCAAGCTGGTTGGTAAGTTGAGCTTGGTTTTTCCTTGGATTATTCCTTGGCTGTTTGTTCTTAGTTTGTTTTGCCAGCTCAGCCTTGATCTATTGTATCAATGTGGATCCTGGCGGTTTCATCCGGTTAATGTTATACTAAAATACTCGTTATTATGTTTATAGGTCCTACTCTAGGACCCGTATACCAGTATATACCTGGTTAAAATCACCAATTCAGCCCATGGTCCGTACTTTGGCTACCATTACAGGGATAATGAGAAGTGCTGAGTGACCGGGTTAATAGACACCCTTTAAGCGAGGGATCTTGGATCACGCCATCTTATATCGCTTTACCACTATATACAAGTAAGTTATTTTATAACTATGATCTTTTATAATATGGTTGGATTTTGTTCCAACATATATGGTCACTTTATTCACCTAATATATCTCCGGTATTTGTAGGGCCATCTGTGTGCCCCCATATGCAACAAATGAACCATCTTTAGGGGATATCTGGCATTGGGGAGTCTCTGTGGCCAGGACTGGGCGTTGTACACAGTTTCCATGCTGCACGCAAGTGAGTTATGGGCAATACCAGAGCACTGTGATGTATATTTTCGCATACGTTTCTTATGTATACATGTATTCACCACAATAGGCAATTTTCAAGTTCCTGAGGAAGCGATCAGGGATCGCGAAACATGTCAAATAGCAATTGAACTGCATTTCTGAAGATTCAGTGGTACCCCAACAGTGGAAGAAGTGTCAACCATTTATGGTTATCTACCTACTGTTTGTTTTCTATTGGCTCCCAGTTTAATCCCATTGGGCAATATACCATTGTCTATCTCAGATTATTTTATCCACACGGCCTAATTGTATGGAATTGTATTTGTATGAATATTGCTTTTTTAATGGGTTATAATAAAGCTTATATATTTTAATAGTTATGTGCCTATAAAGTCCATTTACTATTTGGCTAACCATTTTCTGTATATATTCCTAGGATGTGGCACAGTTGAATTATAGGTGCCTCATTTAGCCACACATGGCACCGAACAATTAATTCCTCTTCCTCAGTTTAGGCCGATATGTATTCTGCTACATATCTTTGGTAAAAAAAAATTGCAATAAGCATATATTGATTGGTTTGCGCAAAAGTTATAGCATTAAATAGGGGATAGATTTATGGCATTTTAGTGGCATTTTTATTATTGATTTTTTTTTTACTAGTAATGGCGGTGATCAGCAATTTTTAGCGGCATTGCGATATTGCAGCGGACAGATGGGACACTTTTGACACTTTTTTGGGACCACTGACATTTATACAACGATCAGAGCTAAAAATAGCCACTGATTACTGTATAAATGTCACTGGCAGGGAAGGGGTTAACACTAGTGGTGATCAAGGGGTTAAGTGTTCCCTAGGTAGGTGTTTCTAACAGTGTAGGGGGTGTAGTGACTGGGGGGGTGGAGAGAGAAAGCTGCTCCCGATCACTGGGAACAGCAGATCTCTCTCTACTTCCCTGTCAGAATGGGGATCTGTTTGTTTACATGAACAGATACCCGTTCTAGCTCTGTAAGTAGCGATCGCAGGACATTGCAGCCGTCGGCCATGCGCACCGGTTCCAGAGGCGATTCGGGGGAATGAGGGTTGTACTGTCTGTTACATACTCGCTTGTGGCAAAGTCATTAAAGCATATGGCCATTTAAGCCCCTCACACTTTTGATGCAATCTGACCACAACCACAGTGTTGGCGTGACGCCGCTATATTGCCACATACCATTTTTCTTGGGGGTGGGTGCTAAAAATTGTCCAGCCCCGGGTGCCAGATGTGCTAGCTACGCCACTATCGAAAGGAGTAGTGATACCGCTGTCACTACTCCTGTAATTGGTGGTGCCTCTCTCAAACCAGCACACACCCCCCGGCCATGTAAAACAGCAACAAACTCCAATCTCCGATGGAGACCCTCAGATAGCAGCGGGTGACGTCACTCCCAGCACCTCCTCCATAACGCGACCAGAGTTTGTTGCTGTTTTACATGCTGTAACAAGATTTTAACAATGTAAGTGCAATCTTTAAATAAACCGTTATATCAGCCATACAGAGAGCATTTAGGTCTTGTTTTGTTCCCCTCTATTTATATCCTGAGTTTGCTGGCCAATATCCTGCTAGTATCTTCTGAGAGTTTGGTGAGGTATATGGGAGTCAGGACATTAATTGACCAGTGCTGTGGTGTGGAGGTTCCCTGATCGGTCCGTGATATCTCCCCAGGTTGAGGCTTTTGACCCGCTGGTAACACATGGTTCAGAATATAAGGTGAGCAGGCAATCTGTCCATTGGTGAAGGGATTCGGCACCAGTGTTCTTAGAAGAAGAAGAAGCTGCTACCTTTTCCTCACTTGGGACTTTCTCATTCATTTACGCTATACATGTGTTTACATGATTCCTCTTGGGCTTATATGGACTTTGAATTTTAGTTATGTATTTAATTTATGCGCTGCACTGATTGTCTTTGTATGTAGTACATATAACATGTTTGTTTGATTTTTTTTTTTAATCCTTTATTATCACTTTAATGGTTATCAAACTGTTACGGGTAAAGTTCCATTTAAGCAAATTGGTAACCTCCTCCTAGACTAACATTTTTTTTTTTTTTTTGCTAGTATGTGTGGTCAGTAATTTGCATAACAATTCTAATAGAAAGGTTGGCAACATATTTTTTTGACTTTCAAGTCACTTTGGTATAAAAAATAATAAGGTGAAACTATCTGCATACATTTTTTATTTGTTTAATTATTTATTTCAGGTACTTGTATAGTGCCGTCAATTTATGCAGCGCTTTTACATATACATTGTACATTAACATCAGTCCTTACCCTCAAGGAGCTTACAATCTAGGGTCCCTAACTCACATTCATACATACACATGCTCATCTTTTTTAGTTTTGTAAATATTGGATTTCAATTTAATAGCTTTTAAATAATATTAGAAAGCATAACCAAAACATTCAGATATGACAATAAATAATAATCATTACAATTGTGCAAACTAGCACTGTGCCAACACTAGTGTACTGTCCTGACTGTTTACTACAAATGGAGAATTCCTCTAATATAGTTGTTTAGTCTCAAATCGAAGAGGAATTGACTACAAAGAAAATAGAAAGGTAAAATGTTAACATGTGTTCCAGCTTTCAACATGTTTTAATATTTAATGCTGTGTATCCTCAACCTCAATTTTCAATCCATGGAAAAAGATTACAGATAAGGTAGGTTGTAGAATAATAACAAAAAAAAGCACATGACCTTAAAACTATATGTTGCCAATGATATTAAATTAGTATTAAAAGCAAACCAAAAACAAACATTTATTATATTGCAGCATGCCAGTAAGGTCGGGTTCACACTGGCGCACTGCATCTTGGGCGCAGTGCCGCTGTATGTGCGGTTTCCATGCTTTTTTAGCTCCCGGCCCTATTGACTTCTTTTAGGTTGCATGCTTTTGCCGCTTTTCTGAAAATGCACATGCCATATCATTGGTGCACTTTCAGAAAACATGGCAAAAACACACAACCTAATAGAAGTCTTTGGACTAAAAATGAGGGTAAAACACACTGAAACTGTGCATACACCCACGCTATGGCCAAAATGCAGTGCACTAGTATGAACCCAGCCTAAGTCTGTTGTTTTTCAACAGAACAAGCTGCCTTGCAGATATAGCAGTTAGAGGGTTGAGACAAAGCATTTACCACTGGCAGGAGTGCTTACAATGGTTAGCTTTTATTTATTTATGTAAAACCTTTATCCCAAATGGAACAAAATGGCTGCTGTAACTGCTTAGCTGGAGTTTGGCTTAAAATTGTTAGAGTATCTAAATCTGCCAGTAATCTAACACTCCCCTCCAGACTAACAGTGCTGCTGTCCAAAGGTGCTCCTGTGCTCCATCATCCAGAGTGTAGGCACTCTAATACAGGAGGCGTGTTACTGGCTAGATCACCATGTGAAAACAGAGGAAAAAAAGCCTAAAAAAGATAACTAATGCAGTCTATTCCCGGGCTACTGGGCCCCCATCAGTTCAGCAGCAGGAGCTGGGGATAGAGAGGCAACTATTTACTTATTTTGGGGGTAAGGCAAGTAATCCTCTGTGCTGCAGCTCCCACCTATTAAAAATGTAAGTTTTGGCTTGTTTTAGAAGAGTAACATAGAAGAAGAGGCTGAAACTTTAATTTAATTGTGGGAAGCCACAGCATGCTCCTGAAAAAGAGTAAATAGTCCCCTCTCTGTCCCAAGGCACCTGCTGCTGAACTGATGGGGCCTCAGGAACTTTTATTTAATCATTGGGAGACACTGCCCCTGGAATTACTGTGCATGGACCAAAAACTTTTTAATGAATCCTGTCACTTCCCCTGGGCCCACTGCTGAACTGACAGCACCTGAGTCCTGTGCTGGAGGGCTGAAAAAGAGTAAATAGTCCCCTCTCTGTCCCAAGGCACCTGCTGCTGAACTGATGGGGCCTCAGGAACTTTTATTTAATCATTGGGAGACACTGCCCCTGGAATTACTGTGCATGGACCAAAAACTTTTTAATGAATCCTGTCACTTCCCCTGGGCCCACTGCTGAACTGACAGCACCTGAGTCCTGTGCTGGAGGGCTGAAAAAGAGTAAATAGTCCCCTCTCTGTCCCAAGGCACCTGCTGCTGAACTGATGGGGCCTCAGGAACTTTTATTTAATCATTGGGAGACACTGCCCCTGGAATTACTGTGCATGGACCAAAAACTTTTTAATGAATCCCGTCACTTCCCCTGGGCCCACTGCTGAACTGACAGCACCTGAGTCCTGTGCTGGAGGGCTGGTTCTACCCCCCTGTGGTTTTGGTTCATAAACACATGGATGAGCGACTTTGGGGTGGAAGAACTTGACTGGGCTGCCCACAACCCAAGAGAACACCTTTGGAATTAATTAGCGCGGAGGCTGCGAGCCAGGCCTTCTCTTCCAACATCAGTGCCTGACCTCACAAATGCGCTTCTGGAAGAATGGTCAAACATTCCCATAGACACACTCCTAAACCTTGTGGACAGACTTCCCAGAAGAGTTGAAGCTGTTGTAGCTGCAAAGGGAGGGCCAACTCAATATTGAACCCTACGGACTAAGATGCCATTAAAGTTCATGTGCATGTAAAGGCAGGCGTCCAATTACTTTGACAATATAGTATATGTGCTCGTTTTGCATGAAATCCCAACTCAAAATGATCAATTTGTGTATTTGCTGCCATTTCTTTATACATTCGTGTAAATGAAATCTGGAATCACTATTCTTGGCTCTACACAAATTGAACATGTTTTAAAAAAGGCTGAAGGCACACTGATGGATAGGATGAAATATGTTAGCTATAATTTTTCCAAGCACAGGAGAATGCGCAGGGGCCTCCATTTAAAAGTGTTGCAATGTGGGTGGTGGTTAGGGCATCTTCCTTATTTAGCAGATAATAAAAATATGAAGAAGTTCATAACACAAAATAGTTTTTAAACTTGGATTAAAGGAAACAGCACTTTGTGCCATCCCGAATTGGACCATATAATTTGGCACAGACATGATTGCAACATGCAAAACATTTTCCATGCCAGCCTCACGTAAAGGGATATTTGCATGCTGTGTACAGGGAAGTGACCGTGATGTTTCCAAGTCAGGCAATTACTAATTGCAAGCAGATGTGGTATACAAATTAGTGTTTTTGTAACTTCCTTTGGTCTCCATCTATCTTCATGTAAATCATGTAGACCATGATTTCTGCTTAGCAAGCAGTCACCTTCAAATTGCCATCTTTGTCTGGGGAAGACTTAAAATGAAAGTAAAAAGCTGTGTGGATGTAATAAAAAAAAATTCTGCGTTCCCGAAATGCCCTTTTTTATTTTATATTCAAAACAGTGAAAAGTGAAGGCAGTAATTTTAATAAATATCCTTCATACTTTAAATCAGCCTTTCCCAACCCTTTTACTAAAGAAGAAGCCTTGAAAAAATTTTCAGGTCTCTGGGACGGTTAGCCACACCACAATGG
>BLSH010170911.1:183495-193773 GCA_018402905.1 Glandirana rugosa
TATTCCCCTGACACTCGATATCACCCGGAGATTCCTCCACCCGACTTACGATTTGATTACTAGCCACTGGTAGGTAATCTAGTCGTCGTGAGGGGTAGGGATTATCTAGTCTCAGAGGAGTATAGTCCAGGTCACCACCTGACTGGTCAGTCCCCTGTCTCGACCCTCTCGTAACCGTCAACGGTCCGCTGACCGAGTCCATGATCACGCAAGGGCCCAAAATGCTCCACCAGCTGCTGGTTCGGTACCCCATCCACCTTCCTGATCATGAAGCTGATCACAGAGTCTTGGCTTAGCTTGCTCATGACTGATCATTAGGTTTACAGATGGTGGGGATCACATTGTTCTGCCCTCCCGGGGGGGCTGGGGGGAGTCAGTGAAGTCTGGGTTGTCACTAGTACCTGAGCCAGTCGCCTGGCAACTGCCAATGCTCTCCCAGCTCTGTCCCCTGACTGGTCAGTCCACCACTGGACCTGATATGAGGAGACTCTGATCTATTAGGGATGGGGAGTGCTGCTGATCTAATGGATGGTCACCGATCATTAGTTTAGCATTCAGCCCACCTCCTTAGAGGCCCACTATAGCTCACAGTCCCCTTATATCAGTGACCCTCCTTCCTTAGAGACCTTCAGAGAGTCCACCCTCCTCCACTTATATCCGCACCCCCTGCCCTCTTTAAGACCTCCATGTGGATTGCCTTACCAGTGGGACCCGGGAGCAAGGAAGTGCAAGGGCTGGAGTTGCGAGGGCGGAGCTGGGAGGTGGTGCAGTTCTATAACAATTTTCCTCCGCTATGCAGTTTTTGTACTGCGACAAAATGCCTGATAAGCAGTGTCGGAACTTCTTCCGCCATTGTTTTCATGCCCAGGAGCCTCTCACGGGGTCCCCTATTGGCCCCGGGCAGTGCCGGATGGGTCAGTCTGCCCCTGGTGTGCTGAACTTACTATTGAGAGCTGTGTTGGTGGCTGCTGGTGTAGCACCTGCCACACAGCTCATATACTTCAAAGGCAAGTCTTGCAGGACGCGGCTGCTAATGGGAACGGCGTTCCTGCTGTGGAAAAAGTACAGGAATGCCGTTCCCACGTGTTCCTGCAGGACTTGAGCCCTGGCAGAGGAAGCTGCAAAAATGCAAGGAATCCAGGAAGTTATGGAAAGAGATGGCCCGCTGACAGGCAGCATTCACAGCATGAAAGGAGATTTTTCAAGTGAGCTTATATTGGATTGTCAAAAATAACTATTATTTGTATTGTTATTACAATGCTGAGGTTATAAAATGAAAGTGCATGCTATGACCATAGATTTCATTTGAATAAAAATGGAAAGGTTTCTTTTCTTTTTTGGCAGAATGAAGGAAGGGAGGTGAATACTATCACCACAAAAGATTATTGTGCACAATGTTATGTTGGGACTTATGGGTCATGGGATGTTGCCAAAGCAATGTTAACCTGCTATTAGATGTTCAGCAATACAGTTTTATCTCCTCAATTGTGACTCTCTCTAGATTTCAGGGGTTCAAGGAACAATATTTTGACAAAACAAACCAGTTAATGGCATTTAGTTATGGAACTGGCTGCCTGATTTTCTGAAGGAAATAAATTAGGTACCCCCCAGGTGGGAGATTTCACCTCAGGGTTAGATTCTTGACTTATAGCCAGGATGTGAACAGATGGGTGTCAGTCACTTTTGAACAGTTAATAGAGTTCATTCAGCCCAAAGCAAACATTAATACGCAAACTCCAGAAATCTACCCACAGCCAAAAAAGCAACTTTAAACAAGACTGGCACTTTATTCTCATAACTGTAAAGCAGTAGCTGCACTCAACTTACTGGAAGAGCAACCAGACTTTCAGTGTGGTCCAAGCTTATACCCAGCTTCTCCAAACACTCCTCTTGCAGGGGAAGTTCACCCCTGATGCTCCTATCCACGATCCAGCTTCACTCCTCCTGGGCAACACCTCTGGCCAAGCAGTGCAAACTTCAGGCCCCAGGCTTGGGCCTACCGTTCCCAAGCACATGTGTCCACCCCAAGCATCAGGCTTGGGAGGTCAGGGATTAGCTACACACAAAGACTGGGAAGTAAGAGAGGTTCCAGGAAGATCCCCCAAATGTTTTTAACCTTTTCCCAGCATGCACCACTAGCAATAAACCTCCCAGTGGTTGGCCAGGGCATTTTGATATTCATAACCCAGGGTACCGAATCTTCCCATATTTTTGCCTGGGACACTCCCCGGCAGCAGACAGAATTAAATAATAACCTAAAGTTAGGGGCAAACCTGTAAAAAACAGAACTATTAATTCAGATTAAGACTGACTAAAGCCCAGCAGTAGGGACACTACAGCTTATGGCAGGGTGCCTATACCTTATTTACCATTTATGAATTTAATGCAGGTAGTTGCAAGGATTTGAAAAGATGCAGGACACTCCTGGGCACTTTATACAAGTAAATACTGTGATGCAAACAGCACGCAGTAGCAATTTATCAGTACCAAAATCATTAATGTATTTTGTGAGGATGAGGTTCTAAAGAATCTGAACTTCTAAGACTACATACCATCTGTCACAAGGGAAAAAAAGTCACACAGATGTCATGAATCACAGTGGTAAAGCCACAAGGAATGTCAGCAGTCACATGGATAAAGCCACAAAGAATGCCTTCAGTAAAAGGGGTATAACTACATGGAATGCAATAATTAACAAAAGAAAGACCAAACATAATTTCATCAATAAGAGGGATAATGCCACACAGAATGCCATCAGTAACAAGGGTAAGTCTGGACCAAACATCATAAGTATCAGAAGTAAACCCACAAATATATCATCAATACCGGGGAAAAGGAACATGGAATGCCATCCATAACAAGGTTAAAGCTACACAGAACACCCACAGAGGTTAACTCCCATTTACAGTATCTCACAAAAGTGAGTACACCCCCTCACATCTTTGTAAATATTTTATTATATCTTTTCATGTGACAACACTTAAGAAATTACACTTTGCTACAATGTAAAGTAGTGAGCATACAGCTTGTATAACAGTGTAAATTTGCTGACCCCTCAAATAACTCAACACACACAGCCATAACTGTCTAAACCGCTTTGGCCCAATTAGCCATTTCCCCCCCCCCCGGTGTCATGTGACTCGTTAGTGCTACAAGGTATCACGTGTGAATGGGGAGCGGGTGTGTTAAATTTGGTGTTATCACACTCACTCTCTCATACTGGTCACAGGAAGTTCAACATGGCACCTCATGGCAAAGAACTCTCCGAGGATCTGAAACATTGTTGCTCTACATAAAGATGGCCTAGGCTATAAGAAGATTGCAAGACCCTGAAACTGAATTGCAGCACGGTGGCCAAGACCATACAACGGTTTAACAGGACAAGTTCCACTCAGAACAAACCTCGCCATGGTCGACCAAAGATGTTCAGTGCACGTGCTCAGCGTCATATCCAGAGGTTGGTTTTGGGAAATAAACTTATGAGTGCTGCCAGCATTGCTGCAGAGGTTGAAGGGGTGGGGGTTCAGCCTGTCATTGCTCAAACCATACGCTGCACACTGCATCAAATTGATCTGCATGGCTGTCGTCACAGAGGGAAGCTTTTTCTAAAGATGATGCACAAGAAAGCCTGCAAACAGTTTGCTGAAGACAAGCAGACTACGGACATGGATTACTGGAACCATGTCCTGTGGTCTCATGAGACCAAGATAAACTTATTTGATTCAGATGGTGTCAAGCGTGTGTGGCGGCAACCAGGGGAGGAGTACAAAGACAAGTGTGTCTTGCCTACAGCCAAGCATGGTGGTGGGAGTGTCATGGTCTGGGGCTGCATGAGTGCTGATGGCACTGGGGATCTACAGTTCATTGAGGGAACCATGAATGCCAACATGTACTGTGACATACTGAAGCAGAGCATGATCCCTCCCTCCCCAAACACACATCCAAGATGACCACTGCCTTGCTAAAGAAGCTGAGGGTAAAGGTGATGGACTGGCCAAGCATGTCTCCTGACCTAAACCCTATTGAGCATTTGTGGGGAATCCTCAAACAGAAGGTGGAGGAGCGCAAGGTCTCTTACATCCACCAGCTCTGTGATGTCATCATGGAGGAGTGGAAGAGGACACCAGTGGCAACCTGTTGGAAGTTGGAAATTTTCACTTAGGGGTGTACTCACTTTTGTTGCCAGTGGTTTAGACATTAATGGCTGTGTCTTGAGTTATTATGAGGGGACAGCAAATTTACACTGTTATGCAAGCTGTACTCTCACTACTTTACATTAGCAAAGTGTAATTTCTTGCTGTCGTGCTGTCACATGGAAAGAGGGAGGCACAGTGGTGTAGTGGTTAGCACTTTTGCCTAGCAGCAAAAGGGTCGCTGGTTCGAATCCCAAAGACGACACTACCTGCCTGGAGTTTGCCTGTTCTCCCTGTGCCTACGTGGGCTTCCTCCGGGGACTCCGGTTTCCTCCCACACTCCAAAGACATGCTGGTAGGTTAATTGGATCCTGTCTAAATTGACCCTAGTATGTATAAATGTGAGTTAGGGACCTTAGATTGTAAGCTGCTTGAGGGTAGGGACTGATGTGAATGTACAATGTATATATAAAGCACTGCGTAAAATTGACAACGCTATATAAGTACCTGAAATAAATAAAATAAATAATATAATAAAATATTTACAAAAATGTGAGGGGTGTACTAACTTTTGTGAGATACTGAGATCATTAGTCAAGGGAGTAAGGTCAAACAGAATGTCATATGTCATAAACTCAAAGTGACACAGACTACCACTAGACACTGGTATAAACCTTCATGGAAAAACGTCACAAGGTAAGCCAAGCACAATGTTATAAGTTAAAGGAGTAAATTGACACACAACAACATCAGTCACAGAGGTAAAGTCACACGGAACACCACTAGTCATGGAGTTAAGCTACATGGAATAGTAACAGTCACATGGGTAAGGCCACACAAAATGTCATCACAGTCAAATGTAATGCCATCAGTCTCAAGGTAATGCCTTGCAGAACAGTGATAACACCGTCATTAACATGGCTGATAACACTGATTTAAAGACAAAGACAGGATAACCTAAAAGGTTCCAATATTTTGTGTATATTTTTGCCTTGCAATGACTAAAATCAGAGTGCAATATGTTGATTATGATATTTTATACCATAATTTTATATTAAACTATCGCTCACATAATAATAAGGTCTAAAACCTTGCAATTGGGGTAACTCAGATATCTAGGTTACTCAGAGAGGACAGCTAAAACACTTGAGTATGAGCGTCCCATCTGTTTCTCCTGTGACCTTGCAATGACTTCTGCTTGGTGAAACAGAATAGTGGTCCAGCTGTATTCATATAGAGAGAGGCCTGATGTTCATCCTTGCAACACAAGTCCTCAGTTGTCACATTTTAATTTCCTGTTCCAGTTAAGTGCAATAAACTGTTTCAATGAGAAATTGATTTTAAAAATAAATGAACCATTTGTGTAGAACTGTAATAAGGATGATGGAGAAAAAGAAGACAATGAAGAAAATGATCATCATTACTTATTACTGCTATTGGTATTTTTTTTATGCGGAAATATAGATGGAGGAATTAAAACATTTTGGTCAAATGAACAAGGTATTCTTTGGACAGAGGCATAACAATAGGGGGTTGCAATTGCAACCGGACCCCATGCTCCAGGAGGCCCATGTGCCTCCTTTGTACACCTGGATAGGAAGGTTTGCGGGGGTGGCATTTAGAGGAACCATTCTCCTCCATTTTCCTCCTAATGCAGGAGATTGGTTCCTCTATATGTTGCCCCTGCCGCCCCTCCTATCCAGTTTACTTATCGTATGCTGTTCCCAGGGTCCCTGTGTGCTTCCCTGGTCCCCTCCCTACAGAGCTGCTGTCTTCCTCCCTCCTCTCTCCTGCCAGCTGCTGTAGAAGATGTGTCATGATGGAGAGATGGGAACAGATCGGTAAATTTGTCATTTACCGGCTACTTCCTTTTCTGAATAGACATAATCAGTGATTGGTACCAATTGGTTCATTCATAACTGAAGCATAGTAAACTGTTTTTACTATACTTCAATTTCTGAATGAATGGGAGACGTGGTACTCAACTATTCCTGACCATTCATTCTGTGCAGCTGAGGCTACACAGATGGAAATTGAGAGCTGAGGTTTGTTTAGACCCCTGATATCTCATCAAAGCCCCCCCAATAGGGCTCCTAAACAAATTGTAAAAAATAATAAAAATGTCATTGTAAAAGAAATAAAATGAAATGGTAAAAAAAAAAAAGATTAAAATAAAAATTAAAAACTACTGACACCAGTGAGGGAACTATTAGGATTGCAAAAGTTGCAATTGTGACCGGGCCCTGGCATTTCACCACCATGGGAAGGCCAGAAGATGGCAGAAAGGGGGCCCACTGCAGCACTTGTGAAAGGGTCCCACTGTGGGACCATAATAAAGGGACCCGCAATGGGAGTAAAGGGCTCCAGGATCAGCGGGAAGAGGGAAGGGCCCTGGCCAGGGGTCGGGGGGGGGCCTTCATAATTTCTTGCACCTGGGCCCTGAAGGTTGTAGTTACGCCTCTGTCTTTGGATATATGTAAAAAGATTAATAAATACAGACAATTTTTAGCGCAAAAAATCAGCTGGTATGTAGCATAGATTATGATCGTTCTTGTGAGACCAATCTATGAGGAAGTGAGTGAGAAATCGGATGGTGGAAGTCCAGTGGAAGTAGTTTGTTTAGATTTTGCCATGACATTTAATACTGTACTTCATAATTGTTGGAGTTGATAAAACTGATAGGAAACTGGTAACATGAACATTTCCCCTCCCTATGGAGTGGTGTCACTTACCTAAATTTAGTGCTGCTGTGCTGTAGTCAGCCTGAACTCTATTTGATCGTTTTGATTTCTTCAGAATTTCACTAAGCTCAGAGTTTGCTTCTTCCTGCAATTAGGCAATGTCCCTGGCAATTGTGTAAGGATTTACAATAACCTAAGTTATAAATATTTATGTCTCTCTGGTCAATGACTGTAAGATTTTTTGCCAGTGGTGCACACTGGAGAAGGATATAAATACTTAGGGTGACCTTGGAAAGTTATTTTGCTTCCCAGCCTTTGCCTGGTGAGGAGATGTGTAACTGAAGTTTTTGTTCTCCAAGGCTTGCTGGCTGGGGAGGGTATGCTCTGCTTCAGAGAGGCCAAGGCTTGGGGTCTGAGGCTTCCCACTGTCCTTCTGGGGGTATATCCAGGGAAAAGGGAAGAGGAAGGTGATCACCAGGGGTGACACTTCATCCGATGAAGCAAGGTGTGAGACAGACTTCAGCTAGGCTTTAAGACCAACACAAAACAAAAATTCAAGCACTAGCCACATCTCCAATTAAAAGGAAATTCAAGGCCTTGGCATTTGCATTCTCTCTCACTTGTACTGTGACACAGTGCGGTTGATTTTCTAAAACTGGAGCACTCTTAATCTGGTTCAGCTGTGCATGGTAACCAATCAATTTCTAACTTCAGCTTGTTCAATTAAGCTTTGACAATAAAACCTGGAAGCTGATTGGTTTCTATGCAGAGCTGCACCAGATTTTGCACTCTCTGGTTTTAGTAAATCAACCCCAGTGTCTTACACGGGGAAGTGTAGATCCTCCCATGTCTATACCAGGAGCTATACCTATTGGTTCAATGAATCACACAATTTGCTCATAAGTGGCCATCTGTATGTTGAAAATTGTTTCTTCTATATTCATTAATTTATAAGTTAGCTGGAAGTTAGAAATCTTTGTATGGTAGTTCATAATTATTTATGAATGCATTACTCACTATGCCTTTGAGAAAATGCGTTTAGCCTCATCATGCTGCTAGCTTTATCTTTATTGACTATTAATGATAGAATAACATACAGTAAGTGTTCTACAAGTTTTCCTCCGCACAAAAATGTTGCAAAATATGTCATACTACATACACGACCCATAGAAGAAAAAGGCAAAAATTACATAACTAAGAGGAAACTTTACTGTTACATTTCCTATAGTATAATCCCCTAAATCACACATTCAGCTCACAATTATCACAAATTTCACAAATCTTCATCACTAGCACTCTATTTCAGCTATGTGACTATATTTTCATATTTCATTGGACACAAGCAAAAATAACTATATATCTTCCTGAAAAAGGATACTTACGGTGGTGTGTTAGCTTTGTGAATTGAGATATTTGCATTGTAGAAAATAGTGGTCAACAGAATAAAGCTCCACTGTCTCAAACTATAAGTGTAGAATAGACTATATTTTGATTAATGCAACAATGACGTTTCAGCCTTTATGTTTTTAGCATCTACAGTATACAGCATGTACAACCTACAATCTTCTCACTTCTGCACAGACTAGCATGTATCTGTCTGTTAATATCTTTTTCTTGTAACTTTTACAGATAAAAGTTTTCATTGAGTCTACAAAATTGCTACTGTATTTATCTCAGTCTGAAGTTATTTTCTCTTTGTCATTACAGGTGTAATTTCCTACTCATGTGACTGGCTGACTACATTTTTCCTTTTATTACATTGGAATTGATTACAGTGTGACTATGACTTGGTGACTGTAGACGTAGTGGAATGTATGCGTCCTTCTAACCAGAAATAGCAGGATGACAAGAAGCACTGCGATTCTCTCTCTTTTTTGCAGTCTTGTGAATTTCAAATTAAAGAATAGGCGCACTTAATTCAATTCAACTCAAACACCCCCTTGTTGGAGATCACCCATCATGGATTGTAAGATCGCATGAACAGAGCCCTCTTTATCCTCTTGTTCTGAATTGTATTTTAATTTGTACTGTCTCCCTTTATATTGTAAAATGTTGCACTACACCAGGGGTAGGCAACCTTCGAGAGATGAAGATCTACTTGAACAACACTGACAAAGTCAAAGATCACTGACACCAGGCACATTTTCCCCCCCCCCCCCCCAACGAAAAAAAACCCCAAAACATTAAGACTGACCTTTTTTGTTTTGTAATAAGTGTTACATGAGTGTGCTGGGTTTAGGAGTGTGTTATGCAGAGAACGCAGGGTTCAGGAGTGCGTTGCGTTCAGAATGCAGAGTTTAGGAGTGGGTTGTGGTCAGAATGCAGGGTTTAGGAGTGCGTTGTGGTCAGAATGCAGGGTTTAGGAGTGCATTGCGTTCAGAATGCAGGGTTTAGGAGTGCGTTGCGGTCAGAATGCAGGGTTTAGGAGTGCGTTGCGGTCAGAATGCAGGGTTCAGGGGTGCGTTGTGGTCAGAATGCAGGGTTCAGTGGTGCATTGCAGTCAGAATGCAGGGTTCAGGGGTGTGTTGCGGTCAGAATGCAGGGTTGAGAAGTGCGTTGCGGTCAGAATGCAGGGTTTATGAGTGCGTTGCGGTCAGAATGCAGGGTTGAGAAGTGCGTTGCGGTCAGAATGCAGGGTTTATGAGTGGGTTGCGCTCAGAATGCGGGGTTCAGGAGTGCGTTGCGGTCAGAATGCAGGGTTTAGGAGAGGGTTGCGGTCAGAATTCAGGGTTTAGGAAAGGGTTGCGGTCAGAATGCAGGGTTTAGGGGTGCGTTGCAGTCAGAATGCAGGGTTCAGGGGTGCGTTGCAGTCAGAATGCAGGGTTCAGGGGTGCGTTGCGGTCAGAATGCAGGGTTCAGGGGTGCGTTGCGGTCAGAATTCAGGGTTCAGGGGTGCATAGCGGCTGGAATTCAGGGTTCAGGGGGGAAGGTAGGGGGTGATGTGAAGGGTGGTATAGGACTCTGCTATGGGGGTCATCCTGCCCATGACAGTGTCCTCTGCCCCCTTCACATCACCCCCCCACATACACACACACAGTGGTGTCTCCTGTCCCCCCATTAGCAGTAAACCCCCCACCCTTATCTCCCATAGCACAGTACCTGTTTCACGGCGGAGACCGGGAGGCAGCAAAGTTCTGGACAAAGGGGCAGGAGCTGGCAGTGACTTTTCATATAAGCAAGCTGGTGATTGGTTGCTTAGGACCACCCTATGTGCTAGCAACCAATCACCAGCGGTTTAACAATAAGTTTGGCCGGCTCCTCCTCCTCCCGCCCTCTGTCCTCATCTGTGCTTTCTCCCGGCCTCCGCTGCTCACTGATCACAGCGGCAGGGGAGGGAGAGAGTGACAGCGCACGGAGCCGCGTAGGAGGCTTGAGGCTGGGAGGGGAGATGAGGACCGGGACATAGAAGGCGGGGGTCGGTGGCGCAGGAACCTGTTCGCGGTCCACCTGTCACCTGCCGGCGG
>BLSH010170911.1:226535-248898 GCA_018402905.1 Glandirana rugosa
CCCTTATGTTGACCCCCTCAGTTACCACCTCTTCCTATACCCCCAAAACCATCTATCTGAATTATTATCGTACGGCTCTACGTTAATGATTTCGATCGTTTTATGAATAAACGTAATTTTCTTCATATCTAAGGTTTCTCTCTGTATTAAGACGGGGACACCTTTCGTGATCATTCTGGAGTAGACTTCATACATGGTTAATTTTTTTTCCTATAATTCCTTGATCTCTTTCAAGTCTCTTCCTGTTGGTTGACTATTCTCCGTACCTACTCGAGTCTATACTCCTTTCTAATCGACTTGACTTAAATAAGAGGGAATTCTTCTCCACTAATCCCAGAGAATAAATTCAGTTCAGCTAATCTTTCCTCATATCTGAGCTCATCCATGCCTCTTATCAGTTGGTTGTCCTTCTCTGAACTTTCTCTAGTTCCTTAATATCCTTTTTTTTAATTGGTACATACTTCAGATGAGGTCTTACTAGTGCTTTCCACAGGGGCAGAATTATGTCTCTCTTTGGAATCTATACTTCTTTTAATGCAAATAAGTATTTTGCTAGCTTTAGTAATTGCATCTCGGCATGCTATTATTAAGTCTATCTACCAAAACCCCCATATCCTTCTCCACCATTGACTCCCCCAGTTGTATTCCCCTAGTATGTATGTATTGTATGTATTGTATATGTATATAGTACTAGTATGCATGAATCATTAATTACTACTCTCTGAATATGGTTTTAGCCAGTTTTCAATCTATTTACAAACTGAATTTTCTTAGTCTACAGACCCCTGGTACCAAACACACATCCCACCAGCCCTCTGCGTGTGGCCTGCGGTCTATTGGACACTATATAAATACCACAGTGGTAGAGGGGTGTCGGGTGTTGAAGCAATCTCTGTGCTTCAGCAACAAACACTTAAAGAAAGACTGTACTGTGAGTCAGAGTTATCTTCACCCACGGTACAAGTAATGTCTGGGGGAAGAGACAGAGTTGGGAGTGTATGAAACATAAGTGATCACAAATGGGGGATTAACATTCATAAGTTAATAGTGGT
This sequence comes from Glandirana rugosa, assembly GCA_018402905.1. NCBI lineage: Eukaryota > Metazoa > Chordata > Amphibia > Anura > Ranidae > Glandirana > Glandirana rugosa. The sequence goes on from BLSH010170911.1 coordinate 227,588, forward strand.
GTCAGTGTGTGTGTGTGTGTGGGGGGGGTTAACTTTCACTGCTATAACCACCAATACAGGAAGGAGAAGGGGGGTTACCTGGTTACCTTTCACTGCCATGACAAAAACTGCAGGAAGGGGGGTTAATTTTTACTGCCATGACTACCAATTGGAGGGGGGATTGGGAGTTAACTTTCATTGCCATGACCACCAATGCAGACAAGGGGGTTAACTTTCACTGCCACTGATCACCAATTGGGGAGGGTAAATGTTATTGTCAGTAGACACCAATGCAAGGGGGTGGGAGGTTACATTTCAATGTCAGTGATCACTAATGTGGGGCGGTTAATAGAACTGACACCAGTGCTGGGGGCTAACACCAAATTATTATGCCAACTGACACATATGTTGAGGTTCATTATTGTTTCCACTGGCACCAATGCTGGGGGTTAGTACTGCATCCATTGACACCAATGTTGGGGGTTATTATTGTTGTGTCCATTGACACCAATGTTTGGCGTTATTGATGCATACACAGACACCAATGCTGGGAGTTATTATTGTGTCAATTGACTCCAATGTTTGGGGTTAAAAGGGCATCCACAGACACAGATGCTGGGGGGTTATTATTGCACTCACTGACACCAGTGCAATGTTGGGGGCTGCACCTGAGGCCCTCTGTAATTTTCAAGTTGAATACTACTGCTATTGACTTTAAGTAACACATTAGCCGTTGGGAACTATGGCAACGTTCTAGTATACTATATCCATGATTGATGTAGATCAGCACCATCGGATGATGTGATTGACAATAAATTTACATGGTGGAACTTTTTGGGATTTTTAAAAAAAAAATTATGAAAAGGATGTGTCAAACAGTGTGCCTTTATTTACACCTTTTTTTGTGAATGTCATATAAATGAGTAATGCTATGTACTCATTCACATGAGGAAGGGGGCAGCCCTAGAAGGGGGATTCCAGATAGAGATAAGTCCCCCCACCTGCAGACCCCAACAACTGCTGGGTCAGGGTTGTAGAAAGAGGTTCTTGTCCTTATCAACATAGCCTGGTTTGGTTCAGGAGGGCTTCTATGTATTTTTAGGGCAACCCCATTTTTTTGTGTGAGGTCCCCCTTTAACATCTAGGATAAGGGACTGGTATAGATGAAGGGAATCCCCAGCCACTTACAGCCATTTACAGCCAGACGTAAGCGATTGGGAGCTGTCATTTTCTCATAATTGAAACTGCGTTTTTTTCATTTGTACGGTTTTGCTGTAGTAGGTTGTATATATTGTACAGATAACTTGACAGGCAAGTTAAGAGCATCCCCAGGCAAAGAACTCATTACTAAATGTAATTTTTAATACATTTTATATATTTTTGTACTTTGTTTGCTTTGGTACGTGTTCCTCAGGGCAGTGCTTAGCCCCCAAGCCATTTGTTTGCAATCTCTTGCCTATTAGTCTAGATAATGGCCATCATTTTTTTTAACATTTGGCTTCTATTGACTTCAGTTGAGTTAAGGTTTGGCACCTGAACTTAAATAATGTTCAAACCCACCTCGAACTGAACCAAGGTACATTCATCTCATCTCTACTTGAGTTCCATTTTCTTAATTGAGATTGTAACCTCTGTAGTATATAGTATAGTTAAAATGGTAAAAAAAACAAAAGGACTGACATCCAGATACAGTATATGCTTGCATTTGGACCCAGAATCAGATCTGCCTGTCAGTTTTTTCAGTCGGACCTGATTGGACCCTACGGTCTCCCCTATGGAATGGCTGACACCCGCCGCCATCCGATCTGACCCTGCCCACAAAAAACAGACGGATGGTGGTCCTATTTTCCATCCGTCTTGCGGATCGGATGGAAACAGTTAGGCAGTCCATTTCCATCTGATCGCCCCATAGAGGATAGCGGGATTGTGTCCGTGTCCACTCTGCACAGCTAAAAATCATGCTCAAAACATGGCCACCAGGGGTTGGGTGCCTATGGCCAAAATAGGGAAGGAAGAGGATATTCTTCATGGGCCCTGTTTTTGAAGAAAAAAGGTTTTGTTTAAGATAATTCCTTAACGCAAACTGCAGGAAAAGGCATGGTGCAGAAGCCCCTAACCCTATTTAGAAACTGTGATCAAAAGCTACATTTTTGAGGTATGAATCCAAAGTTCACAGAAATGGAGAGAGAAGGTAAATAAATGTTACCCAAAAGCACAAGAGAGGAAGGTGCCAAGACAGATATGTACAGATTATTTCCTTCAGCACGTTCCGAGGTAACTACCTTTTTTATCCACATTAAACTTATATCACCTGTTACTGTTACTAAACATATTATTCTTCTATTACCCTCATAAAATCCATTTTAGGAGTCTGCCTTCAAAAGCATTGTCAAATTACTACATAAAGCAACATTTTTATTAGCTCAGATTTTATTTATAAGCTTATGTTGTTATTCTATACTTATATAATACCAATTTTATGTTGACTGTGCTAATTGCACCTTAAAGCGGAACTTAAAGCGTAATTAAACTCCTGATTAACTGTTTTTAATCCTTTTGCTGATAGCATTAGTAAAATAATAAGAAGGTATAATATGTATTTATATATATATATATATATTTTTGGCTTCTGGCCTAGGTCAAAATGATGTCATACATCTTCATAGGCAGTTTTTTCCTTGCATCTGGATGACAGGTGGAGGGGTTTTCTCAGCTAAGCGCACCCCCCTGCCCGCATGCCTGAGCTAAGGGCAGGTTGATTACAGGAAGTAAATGCTGCATGAATCATTTACCTTTACTTAAGATGGCCATGGATAGAAATGCTAGGAAGTGATTTCTCAAAAAAAATAAAGCATGGAGACATGGATGGATGGAAAAGTTTGCTTTAAATAATAAAAATGAATTAAATAGCATTTTCAGTTTGTGGTGCTAAGATACAGTTTTGTTCCGCTTTAACTCACAAAAAGTAGTTCTTTTTTAATACTCCCTCTCTCCCCAAGCAGAATTGACGAAAATGTTTAGCATTTTTATTTATCTATTTTTGGCTCCACCCCTGCCATTATCCCGGACTAGGCCAGAATGATGTGTACCTGATTTTGCAGCCTCCTGGGACACTAAGGTCTCATACACATGGACGTTTTTTGACACAGTGTTTTTTGGCATTTTTTGCAGCTCTCCATGTTATTCAATGGCCCCATAAAAATGCAGACATTTTTGAGCTGTAGAGGGCGCTGGCATCAATGAGCTGAAAGTAGAACCCATGGCCAGCGTGTTCTAAGGCTGTAACGTTTTGGCATTTTTGACGCCGACGCTCACTAACACTCATTAATGCCGGGCCGACGTTAACCGGCGTTTTTGACGCTGTTTTTAGGTTGAAAAATAGCAGAGGAATGTTTTTTTTTTTAAAAACGCCTATTGACGCCGACGCTCACTAACGCGCATTAACTCTCATTAAAGCCGATGCAAAACGCTGAAAGAAACGCCAATTTTTCCCTGACGTCGGGCCCGATGTTTTGATTATTTTTTTATATACGCCCGTGTGTATGAGGCCTTACATCACATCTCCCAAGTCAGGTGGCTACCAGATTGGCACACAGAGTGGCTGGTGGGTGGGTCTGATAGATCATCAGAGCAAGCTGCCTTTACCCTGAAGAGGACCAAGGTGACGGCACCTGACCTGCTGTATGGCACCTGAACAACAAATCACAGCGGGACAACTCTGGATATGGTGTGCGTGTGAGCATGTGTTTTGAAGAGAACGTAGCACTACAGTGTAGAGGGAAAAGAAACGTGGGTGGGAATGGGGGGAGTTGTCTACTGCTTTAGACTGGGTTGAAACTATATTCGCATGTGGCTCCCAGCAGGGGTCCGGTGTGTCCTGGTTCACCATTTAAGGTCCGATTTCAGCCCAAATTTGTGGCTGAATTCAGACCTGAAATGGACCAAAAGATGCACAGGGCCCCTGTGCAAATTCGCTCCGGGGCCGCAGCAGAGATATGTGAACTGGCTCCATGGAGAGCCATTCAAAGTCTCTTGCTATAGCAAATTTGATGCTGAGAAGCCGTATTCAATTCACAATGGTGTGAACCAACCTTAAGGAAAAATACTGCAATATCCTGACAACTCAGTGATTGTGGAAGGGAAGACCAGGGTTCATTTACTAAAAATGGAGAGTGCAAAATCTGGTGCAGCTCTGCATAGAAACCAATCAGCTTCCAGGTTTTATTGTCAAAGCTTAATTCAACAAGCTGAAGTTAGAAGCTGATTGGATACCATGCACAACTGTCCACTCTCCAGTTTTAGTAAATCTCCCCCATTGTGTCTGTGGTACTAATTATGAACCCATAAATGGGATATTTTGCAGCAGTGTATGTGGTGCTTGTGATAGTTACAACTTAATTATTGTATACAGTATCTCGCAAAAGTAAGTACACCCCTCACATTTTTGTAAATATTTTATTATATCTTTTCATGTGACAACACTGAAGAAATGACACTTTGCTACACTGTAAAGTAGTGAGAGTACAGCTTGTATAACAGTGTAAATTTGCGGTCCCCTCAAAATAACTCAACACACAGCCATTATTGTCTAAACCATTGGCAACAAAAGTGAGTACACCCCTAATTGAAAATGTCCAAATTGGGCCCATAGTGTCAATATTTTGTGTGGCCAGCATTATTTTCCAGCACTGCCTTAACCCCCCTGGCGGTATTCCCAAGTGTGGCTCGGGGTGAATATTCTGTACCAAGAGCGGTAACCCCGAGCCACACTCAGGATTGCATTGCTGGATCCAGGCAGCGTTACTTACCTTGTCCCCTGGATCCAGTGATGTCCCCCCGCTGTGTCAGCGGGCTGTGTCTTCCGCCCGATGCCTCTGTGTGCTGGGCTCCATTCCCTGCAAGCGTCGCATTGCACAGGGCGGAGACCGGCGGCAAATTCAAAAAGTGAAATGCATAGTAAACATACAGTACACTGTAATCTGTAAGATTACATTACTGTATGAAATCATTTCACATCCCCTTTGTCCCTAGTGGTTTGCCCAGTGCCCTGTATGCACTTTTATATTATATATGTCATTCTGTCTGCCTGGAAACTTGAGAATGTCCATGGCAACCAAAAAGTGTCCCTTTACTTCAAAAGTAGTTGTTGATCAGCTAGAAAACACCAATAGTAAATAAGAATCATTTGCAGAATTGAGTGATACTGATTTTTGGGGAAATTTATCATCAGACACTGAAAGTGACGACAGCGACAATTCTGCAAATGAGCAAATTTCAGTATTTTTGGTTTGATTACATTATTGAATACATTTTATTACTATTATGTTATTATTTTTGATAATTATTTATAGTTATTTATTACATTATAATTTATGATTTCATGTTTCAGATGTCTACTAGACTCTGGTTTGGACAGATTTAAGTGAGCTATTCCTAAGAATTACAGGCCTACAATATAAAACGCCAAATTTCTATGCAAAACAACGTACCGCTTTTAGACGCAAAAATCTGACATGATCATACCGCCAGGGAGGTTAACCCTCTTGGGCATGTAGTTCACCAGAGCTTCACAGGTTGCCATTGGTGCCCTCTTCCACCCTTCCATGACAACATCACGGAGCTGGTGGATGCTAGAGACCTCCCGCTCCTCCACCATCCATTTGAGGATGCACCACAGATGCTCAATAGGGTTTAGGTCTGGACACATGTGACACCAGTCCATCACCTTTACCCTCAGCTTCTTTAGCATGGCAGTGGTCATCTTGGAGGCATGTTTGGGGTCGTTATCATGTTGGAATACTGCCCTGCAGCCCAGTCTCTGAAGGGAGGGGCTCATGCTCTGCTTCAGTATGTCACAGTACATGTTGGCATTCATGGTTCCCTCAATGAACTGTAGCTCCCCAGTGCCGGCAGCACTCATGCAGCACCCCAGACCATGACACTCTCACCACCATGCTTGACTGTAGGCAAGACACACTTATCTTTGTACTCCTCACCTGGTTGCCGACACACACGCTTGACACCATCTGAAACAATTACTTTTATCTTGGTCTCATCAGACCACAGGACATGGTTCCAGTAATCCATGTCCTTAGTCTGCTTGTCTTCAGCAAACTGTTTGCGGGCTTTCTTGTGCATCATCTTTAGAAGAGGCTTCCTTCTGGGACGACAGCCATGCAGACCAATTTGATGCAGTGTGCTGCGTATGGTCTGAGAGTTCACAAGCTGACCTCCCACCCCTTCAACATCTGAAGCAATGCTGGCTGCACTCATACGTCTAATTCCCAAAGTCAACCTCTGGATATGATGCTGAGCACATGCACTCAACTCCTTTGGTCGACCATGACGAGGCCTGTTCTGAGTGGAACCTGTCCTGTTAAACTGCTGTATGGTCTTCGCCACCGCTGTATGGTCTTGGCAATCTTCTTATAGCCTAGGCCATCTTTATGTAGAGCAACAATTCTTTTTTTCAGATCCTCAGAGAGTTCTTTGCCATGAGGTGCCATGTTGAACATTCAGTGACCAGTATGAGAGAGTGAGAGCACCAAATTTAACACACCTGCTCCCCATTCACACCTGAGACCTTGTAACACTAACGAGTCACATGATACTGGGGAGGGAAAATGGCTATGTGGGCCCAATTTGGATATTTTCACTTTTGTTGTTTTGACATTAACCAGTTGACGACTGCCTGCTGTGGATTGATGGCGGTTTGCGCAGGAGAGCCATGTTGCCGCAGCCAATCCACAGCAGGCAGTCGGCAACTGGTTAATGTCAAAACAACAAAAGTGAAAATGTCCAAATTGGGCCCACATAGCCATTTTCCCTCCCCGGTATCATGTGACTGGTTAGTGACGATGGTCGCAGGAGGGAGTATTGTGGGCGAGTGCGCCGCTGGAGGCACGCTCGCGTGCTCACACGCTAGCTGGGGAGCCATGGAGCGGATGGGGTGGACTCGATGTTCACTGGCCACCTGCGATCGTTCCTCGGCAGTGACAGAAAGGGGATCCATGTATGTAAATGAGCAGATCCCTGTTCTGACAGGGGAGAAGGAGAGTGATCGTATGTTCCCTGTATATGGGAGTAGCGATAACTCTCCTCCCCCAGTCAGCCCAGCCCCCGTACAGTTAGTAACACATCCCAGGGAGCACACTTAACTCTTTGATCGCCCCATAGTGTTAGCCCCTTCACTGCCAATGGCATTTACACAGTAATCAGTGCATTTTTATAGCACTGATCGCTGTATAAATGCCAATGGTCCCAAAAAAGTGTCAAAAGTGTCCGAAAGGCCCGCCGCAATGTCGCAGTCGCGCTAAAAATCGCGGATTGCCACCATTACTAGTAAAAATAAATAAATCAATAAAAACCCCATAAATTCATTCTCATAGTTTGTAAATGCTATAACTTTTGCGCAAACCAATCAATATACGTCTAATGCGATTTTTTTTTACCAAAAATATGAGGAAGAATATATATCGGCCTAAACTGATGAATACATTTGTTTTTTTTTATATATTTTTTTTGGATATTTATTATAGCAAAAAGTAAGAAATATTGTGTTTTTTTCAAAATTGTCGCTCTTTGTTTGTTTATAGTGCAAAAAAAATAAAAATCGCAGAGGTGATCAAATACCAAAAAAAGAAAGCTCTATTGGTGGGAAAAAAACAACATCAATTTAGTTTGGGTACAACGCTGCACGACCGCGTAATTGTCAGTTAAAAGGATGCAGTGCCGAATCGCAAAAAGTGCTCTGGTCAGGAAGGGGGTAAATCCTTCCGGGGCTGAAGGGGTTAATGGCTGTGTGTTGGGTTATTTGAGGGGACAGCAAATTTACACTGTTATCCAAGCCGTACATTCACTACTTTACATTGTAGCAAAGTGTCATTTCTTCAGTGTTGTCACATGAAAAGATAGAATAAAATATTTACAAAAATTTGAGGGGTGTACTCGCTTTTGTGAGATACTGTATATCTAGGGAGTTCCTGATGACTTTTATATGTGGATCAGTATCCCTTTTTTTGATAAGTACAATGTTATTGTAGCGGGGGCCCGCTTTGCTGCCCGTTACTTCTGAACTTTGCCAGGAGACGGCTGTAAATACACAGACTCTTTTAGTAGGGAGAGATGTGCCTGTCAGCCCCTGGGTGAAATCTCCTCCCCCCCCCCCCCCCACTTGTTTTGCAGACTGAACTCAATGTAAACTGTGTAACAGACAAAGGAGGATCTGATTACACTGGTTTCCCTGGTATGCTTCTATGTGGATAAGGAAACTTTTACAAGCAGCAAGACTAGAGGGATTCCTGGGAGCCGCAAAGGACTCTGGAATATGAAGTCCCCTGAGAGAGCTGCCCCATTGACTTTTAAAGGCACAGAACTACAAATCCCAGGGGGCTCTGCAAAAGCAGAGGGCTGACTAAGGACTCCATTTTGGAAGGCTGGGGAGTTCTCCACGAGGGAGAGAAGGAGACAGATGTGACCTGAGAGGCTGCTTTTAACCACAGAGGGGAATCATCCAGCCACAGTTCCAGAGGTTGGTGCGCTGATCCTGCCACAGCTCCAGGGGTCAGACGGTGACGGACATCCTATCTGAGGGGGATCCCAGAGGACATCCCCAGGTGTTTCTGAGGATGCAGGTCGATCCGGTTATAAGGGGACTAGTCGGGCCAGCTGGGGAACCCATCGCTTGATCCTTTGGTCGTAGGATGGGTGAGCGGGCACTTTGCCCATCTATAAAGACACAGTAGTCAGGCTACATTGCCTCATCAGTGCCCACATTGGTAGGAACACTCACACCCCGCTGAATGGACACTACATTACACTTTGCCTACCAAGATACTGCTAACATGCTATATTCCACTTTGCCTACCAGGATACTTGCAAGTACCCGTTTGTTAATCCTGCTCAACAGGACACCAAGTGCACCAACGCCAGGCTAGTCGAAGGCAAAACCTGAGTAAGGGTAACCAATCCAATGTGAAGTGTAACGTTGTGATTTATTGTTATTTAAGTGTTAGCCTCTGCTCTTGGTGCCATTCTAAGGTTCTGAGTCCCCTGAGAGCAGTATTGAGCTATATTGCTCATAACCTCAGCTATTGCTCTTTTATTGCATTGTTGAACATATATTTTATTACTGTTTGTTACCCATCCACAGAAATATAACAGTAAAGACAATTTCTGTGTTTTATCATAACGTGTGTATCTCATTGGTCATTGCACTCACACTATTGCCAGGTGTGCCAGAGGGGCTGGGACAGCATTTTAGGGTTGAGAGGCAGAGTAATGGACTGAACATATATTAGCAGCTCCTTCGGGGGTACCACTACATTACTTTAATATACAAACCCTGCTTTGCACTTACCTGGCATTTTATACTGATAGGGACACTTTACAAACAGATTGGCCTGCTAATTCCCAGGAAATAGATAGCACTAACTCCAACCATGCAGCTCTCCTCTATAGTAATTTCATTACAGCACCGTCCTTTACCCTGTTATCATAAGGATCACTGGACACACGTTTTTGTTTTTTTTTACCTGCAAGCTTCATAGTTCAGTCTCAACATAGTGCCCTCTATGCATATCTGGCAAATGCCCTTTTTAATATATGGATTGTGTACATACATATTTATACTGGTTTTGAAAACCCCAGGGGAAGTTAATTTTTTTAAAATTGCTTTTAACGTTTTATCCAGTTCTCAGTGTGTTTTTTTTATACAGTATTTTGATATAGGTTTTTTTTTTCTTTTTACACGATTGGATTTTTAAAATATATTTTTACAGCATATCTATATGTTTTCTTTTGCTATTAATGATTTGGTTTATCCACTGATTATTCTTATTTGTGGCATAAACTATTTGTGTTCACCTACATTTTTACTGTCCTAAATCAATGCACATTTACTTTCACAGGGATTACCAAACCTGCACAGAAGTGTAGAACTGCCAAATAAAATTTCGTTGACTAGCCACCAGCTTGCTTTGAGTGGATTACACTACATTCCAAACATGGCCCGATTTTCTGTAAACTAGCAAAGCTACATACAGCAATCCTTACAGTTTAAATTTCATGCAAAATATTCCCTAATGAAATAAATAAATTCAGTGGTGAACTTTGTACATTTTTATGGTGTCCTTTTCTTTTTTTGCTTTAAACTGATTTATGATGACATGAGGACAGAAAATATGAACGCTTTCCCAAGGCTAAGGAGGGATGAAATATTCTCATACTTCACTGTTACTGAAATGAATATATGGTGTGCTTTTCCTAGACTTTGTAGCACTTCTGCACTACATAACAATTGACACTTTAATTAAGGCTAGTTTAACTGATGTTTTCTTTCTTCTCCCCATGGCCCAGAATAAAAGACAGCTATAATAATAATAATAATAAAAATGAAGATAACTAGACAACATATTCTCAGGCCTGGTTCACACTAGTGCGATTTGTGATGCAACTTTTGCCGCACAGTATTGTTCTGTAATATTTCATATACATATACACAGTTTTTACAATATGTACATTGGTGTACAAAGGCCATAAATTCATGACAAAAAAAAAAAACGCATTATTTTCTGTGGTGCCCATTCCCATGAATGCAGCACATCACAACATGTTTTTGGAAAAGGTGCCGGTGCCACTTTAGCATGGTTACAGCAAGATTCGAGCCCCTAAGAGTTCAGTGGAAACACACCGAAAACACATTTATATTTTTAAATTATATTTAAGTTCATTACTTCAGAAAACAATTTCTAAAATCTTATTGATACTTAAAATCTAGACATGTGCATTTCATTTCAGTTCGTTTTCAGACTAAAATTTCATTTTTAGAGATTCAGATTTATATGACTATCATTGAATCTGAAAAAAATGTATAATGAAATTTAGGAATGAATTTGTTTCATTTGCATGTTGTCACATGATGCGATAGTAGTTCAGGCCCATTGGGAAATTAAATAAATTTTCGCATTCGTTTGATCATTCTGATTAGGATAACGAATGACTCTGAATTTCTTTCCATTCGTTAATTCAGATGCACATGATGCCAGTTAATATTGTCCAATCAGCTCATGCTATTACTTTTGGTGGGTTGGAGTAATGTCTGAAAATATTGAATTCATCCAATTCAAATCCGTCTGATTTGATAGGATATTGAATATATAGAAAGTTTCCAGGAAAAAAACGACAATATTTTCGAATCCACTCAGACCAAGGAATACAGTATACAAATGGAATGCCAAAGATATTAAACAAATTCTGTAAAGGAATCGGGTCAACATAACGAATATGACGAAACAAAATTTTCAATGAATGGATGCACACAAAACTAAACAAAATGAAAAGTAACATGGTTTCAGTGCAAGAGGGCTTTATATTGCAAGCCCATAGCATTAAACAAACAAAATGTCTGCTCATCAGTAGGGATGGGTTTACAGTTTGAATGCCCAAACATTTAGCTATTTGGTGGGAGCTGAACATCATGATTAATTGCAGTATTGCTATCAACATACATGACAGCTTTCTGCAGTATATGGTAGATAAGGAAATGCAGGCAGTGCAGCCCCGTGTCATACCAGATCTTTCAGGTCTAGCATGAATTTTAAGTAGAATCTCATGCACAAAAAACCCACAAACAGTGCAAGGTTCCCCCACAAATTCTATACCAGAGGAGGGTTTCTTCTGGGTGACATCATTGACCATATTTGAATATGAGCATATATGGTCAATGACGTCACCTAGGAGACTCAGATACTTTGTTTCATCCGCTGGACCTGTTGTTCAGTGAGAGTGAAGTGATAAGACCAGACATGTCAGAGTTTTTTTTCTTTTGGCGGGTTGACAGGTATCATGATTGATGTAGATCTACATGCTGGATGCTGTAATTGATAAATGTACACTGTGGGACATTTTTATTCTCTTTTTTGTGTTAAAAGACTTGTCAAAAAACTGTCTGTCTTTATTTACACTTTACATTTTTTGTGAATGAGTACCCCTTACTTATTCACATGCCCCCTATTATTAAAGGGGCTTCCAGATTCCAATAAGCCCCCTTCCCACAGAGCCCCACAACCACCAGGCAAAGGCTGCGAGGAAGAGTCCCTTGTCCTCATTACCATGAATATATTTTAGTTCTGTATGCTGTGTGTTGATGGGGCAGGGGCACAAGGTAGCTGGCCTGGAAAGGAAAATGTTACCAGTAGCACAAGGTACCCCAACTATAGGAGGAGAGAGAGAACTGTGCTGCAGCTGCTCCACGTCCCAAGTTATACTCCCAGCCTCAGCCATGCTGTAATGTAACTTCCTTTGCATATGACCATATGTCCAGCCTGACCTATGAGCTCTGGGCAGGCTGGACCATTACTGGAGTAAGGAACTTAATCACATTCTCTCTCCCCCTTTATGCTATCTTATTCCCTTTCTCTTTCTCCCTCTCTTTCCCTTTAAGGCTTTCACACTGCACATAGCTGGAACTCTTGTTCCCGCTCGCAATTTTGTGTGGTCGATTCTCATGCGATTCCACATGTCATGCATAGGGCAGCCCATTCACCTGATTGGGCTGCACTATGTGTGTTTGTCACAGCAAAGAAGTTCAGGGACCAAGTTTTGGCCCTGAGCCAAGAGCGATTTTACACATGCATTTTGCCACAATTCTCATTCAGTCTCGCATCAATTCTGCCCATGATTCATAATCACCCAAGTGTGAACAGAGCCTTACTCTCTACCTCTTTTGAACTTTTTCTACCCCAGCTCACTTTGCCCACATCCTATTATGATTTGTTTTTTATTGGCATGCATATTATCACAATTGCTCATTTGTTGACTGCACAATGTTGACTGCCCATATGTTGCCCATGTATTGCTAAGTCAGCACTGCTGTATAGAGGACCGTAATGCCCTACAATTTAATCCCCATTAGGCCTGTCACTAATAAATGACAGCACTGTTAACCACAATGGTTTGGCCACAATATGTTCTGCTATTAAACCATTGCTGCTAATAGTTTCCCCTTCCTTTTCAAAACACCACAATCCCAGCAGGGGTCAAGTCCTGGGGAAAAAAGTGTGGGAACTCATCCAAGATTCCCCCCCCACCCACCCCCACTACTACCACATTGTGCATCACGCCCAACCTGAAGTGACGTTCCATCTCTAATGAGCAGTCAGTGAGATACACTGTACAGTGGCGTTTAGATTATCAGGACTCCTATATCAGGCGCAGATCCTATATCTGGCACCCCCTGAAAAACAAACACAGTTGCAGCAAGGATGTGCAGGTTTTTAGGAATTAAATCAGATGGTGAGGGGGCAATATAATGCTTCCTTGCCACCTGTCAAACACCCTCTGAAAATTGATCCACTGTGGTTCACTCTCTAGAGGGCAACACTACTGTACCCTAATCTACAGCAATGTCCCTCACAGGGCCAACCAATGCAGCCTCATCAACACAGCCTCACCAGTGCCCATCAATGCAGCCTCACCAGTGCCCATCAATGCAGCCTCACCAATGCCCATCAATGCAGCCTCACCAGTGCCCATCAATGCAGCCTGACTAGTGCCCATCAGCTTAGCCTCACTAATACCCATCAATGCAGCCTCCCCAGTGCCCATCAATGCAGCCTCATCAGTGCCCATCTATGCAATCAGATCAGTGCCCATCTATGCAGCCTCATCAATGCCCATCAATGCAGCCTCATCAGCGCCCATCAATGCAGCTTCACCTGTGCCCATCATCTCAGCCTCACCAGTGCCCATCAGCTCAGCCTCACCAGTGCGCATCAATACAGCCTTGTCAGTGCCCATCAATGCAGCATCACAAGTGCCCATCGATACAGCCTCATTAGTGCCCATCAATGCAGCCTCATCAGTGCCCATCAGCTCAGCTTCACCAGTGCCCATCAATACAGCCTTATCAGTGCCCATCAAATGCAGCCTCACCAGTGCCCATCAATGCAGCCTCACCGGTGCCCATCAATGCAGCCTCATCAGTGCTCATCAATGCAGCCTGATCAATGCGTATCAATGCAGCCTGATCAATGCCCATCAATGCAACCTCACCAGTGCCCATCAATGCAGCCTCACCAGTGCCCAACAGTGCAACCTCACCAGTACCCACCAATGCAGCCTCACCAGTGCCCATCAATGCAGCCTGATCAGTGCCCGTCTATGCAGCCTCACCAGTGCCCATCAATGCAGCCTGATCAGTGCCCATTTATGCAGCCTCACCAGTGCCTGTTAATGCAGCCTGATCAGTGCCCATCAATGCAGCCTCACCAGTGCCCACCAATACAGCCTCACCAGTGCCCACCAATGCAGCCTTCTCTGCGCCCATCTATGCAGCCTCACCAGTGCCTATTAATGCAGCCTGATCAGTGCCCATCTATGCAGCTTTCACTAGTGCCCAATAATGCAGCCTGGTCAGTGCCTATCAGCTCAGCCTCACCAGTGTCCATCAATGGGGGGCAGCAAGGGGGGCCCCCTCAGATGTGTCACTGGGCACCACCAGCTGGGCAAATAGGGCTACAGGAAACTGGGAAGGGGGGGCGAGGTAGAGTGGGTGGACACTCACAATCCTGTCCACTAATGATCTAATCCCCCTGGGCAGCTGTTTAGAAAAAAAACTTTTCCCGGTCTCCTGTAGTCAGTGCTGTCCGGGTGACAGAAACTAACTATATCTTCATTTTCAGCTTTCTGCGGATTAATCCTCTTCATCGCGCTACACAGTTGAAGGCCGGTTATATCATTACACTGGAGCCGGCCAGGAGCAATGCGCCGGATTAATCCACGGGAAGCCAAAAATGAAGAAATAGTCAGTTTCTGTTACCTGGCCAGCGCTGAACAAAGGAGACCAGGAAAAGTTATTTTCTCTAAACAGCTGCACAGGGGGATTAGACCTGGCAGTCCTGCAGGATGCGGCTGCCAATGGGAATGGAGTTACCGCCGTGGAGAAAAGGCAAGAACTCTGTTCCCATGCGTTCCGGCAGGACTCGAGCCCTGAATCCCAGCCTCACCAAGTTTGGAAAGCTCCCAGATATGCTTCATTATCATACAGTATCTCACAAAAGTGAGTACACCCTTCACATTTTTGTAAATATTTTATTATATCTTTTCATGTGAAGACACTGAAGAAAGTACACTTTGCTACAATGTAAAGTAGTGAGTGTACAGCTTGTATAACAGTGTAAATTTGCTGTCCCCTCAAAATAACTTACCACACAGCCATTAATGTCTAAACTGCTGGCAACAAAAGTGAGTACACCCCAGAGTGAAAATGTCTAAATTGGGCCCAAAGTGTCACTATTTTGTGTGGCATCATTATTTTCCTGCACTGCCTTAACCCTCTTGGGCATGGAGTTCACCAGAGCTTCACAGGTTGCCACTGGAGTCCTCTTCCACTCATCCATGACGATATCACGAAGCTGGTGGATGTTAGAGACTTTGCGCTCCTCCACCTTCCATTTGAGGTTGCCCTACAGATAATCGATAGGGTTTAGGTCTGGAGACATGCTTGGCCACTTCATCACCTTTAACCTCAGCTTATTTAGGAAGGCAGTGGTCGTCTTGGAGGTGTGTTTGGGGTCAGTATCATGTTGGAATACTGTCCTGCAGCCCAGTCTCCGAAGGGAGGGGATCATGCTCTGCTTCTGTATGTCACAGTACATGTTGGCATTCATGGTTCCCTCAATGAACTGTAGCTCCCCAGTGCCGCCAGCACTCATGTAGTCCCAGACCTTGACACTCCCACCACCATGCTTGACTGTAGGCAAGACACACTTGTCTTTGTACTCCTCACCTGGCTGCCACCACACATGCTTGACACCATCTGAACCAAATAAGTTTATATTGGTCTCATCAGATCACGGGACAGGGTTCCAGTAATCCAGTGTGCAGCGTATGGTAGAACACATACGTCTATTTCCCAAAGCCAATCTCTGGATATGACGCTGAGCAGATGCACTCAACTCCTTTGGTCGACTATGGCGAGGCCTGTTCTGAGTGGAAGCTGTCCTGTTAAACCGCTGTATGGTCTTGGCCATCGTGCTGCAGCTCAGTTTCAGGGTCTTGGCAATCTTCTTATAGCCTAGGCCATCTTTATTATGTAGAACAACAATTCTTTTTTTCAGATCCTCAGAGAGTTCTTTGCCATGAGGTGCCATGTTGAACTTCCAGTGACCAGTATGAGAGAGAGTGAGAGTGATAACACCAAATTTAATACACCTACTCTCCATTCACACCTGAGACCTTACGAGTCACATGATACCGGGGAGGGGAAATGGTTAATTGGGCCCAATTTGGACATTTTCTCTTTGGGGTGTACTCACTTTTGTTGCCAGCGGTTTAGACATTAATGGCTATGTGCTGAGTTATTTTGAGAGGCCAGAAAATTTACACTGTTATACAAGCTGTACACTCCCTACTTTACATTGTAGCAAAGTGTAATTTCTTCATTGTTGTCACATGAAAAGATAGAATAAAATATTTACAAAAATGTCAGGGGTGTAGTCACTTTTCTGAGATATTGTATATAATAAGGTGCTGACTGGCAGGGTTGTGCACGGTGTATATGTGTCAGTCCAGATTCCTCACCTACTTATTATGAGAGGCTACAGGACTAGTGCCTGTTATGGAGAAAACAAACTCTTTATTTGAATAAGTTCTGCCTAGGTCCTGGAGCCCAGAGACTTTGTTGAACGAATCTTTGGATGGGATGAAGCCTCCAGGCCCAAGTCCACATTTTACTGGTTATAGAGACCTCACTTGATATAAAAAAGCTGTTGGATGAAAAGACTGACAGAATAGTAAAAAGTGTGTAGCTTTAAAATTTGGAATTTAATTTCAGTGACATACCTATAGGCCCATCGCTGCTTACAGCACAAAATTGCCAATGGGTCCTACCTATGACCTGGGAAGTCTCATATGTTGGACACATTTCAACATATGGAAGTTATAGATGATGTAAAAAATTTAAAGAAGAAAAAATATTTTAACCCAATATTGTTAGATTAGGTATGAATAAATTATGTGAACAGTAGTAGTAGTTATTTTAAATCAACATGAATACTTGGCAAAAAAAGAAGAGACTGCTTCACGCTACTACTGCATTTGGCCTCAATGTCCGCCGGCCAAGTGCATTGGCTCTGACATCGTGCCGCGGGCGTGCCCGCGCGCCCCCTATAGCTCTTAGAGCGGCCAACGTACAATGACGTTGATTCTCGCAGCCGTGCCAACCTGCCACAGTAAGACTGCGGCAGCTGGTTGGCTAGTAGTTAAACAGACTGCCAGGAAGACCCATAGTTAGATGAATAACTGCTTAGGAAAATATATTGCTTTTTATCGCCAGCCCATGTTGACCCAAACTGCATCATACATAAAGGATACTCAACATATCATTCAGATACTCAAAAGACTTAATTTTCATAAAGATTTAATTTTCTGCACAGCATCATCAGCATGCACAGCATCATCTTTACACATAATAGGTATACAATAGGTAATACAATTCAATGTGCTTCAATAGGAAACAAAGAAAATGTATCAGTCTGTGCTTGCTTGCTCTTTCAAAACTCAACTGTCCCTATGGCTATATAAATACTTTGTAGATAATTGCTCAAGTATCCAACAACATCATAGTTTCCTATTACTGCATATACACTGTTGCATGTTAAATACTAAGTTCACCTTTTAGGAAAAAATAATAAATGCACATATTTTTGCAAGAAAAAAGGTGAATTTAATATTTTTTACAGGAGACTGCATAGTATTCCACCCATAATCAGTGGATGATGGATGCAATTTCAGGCTCCTGCACACTCTCCCTCCAGCTATGTGCCCATACCTCTGTACAGGTTTTCAGTTCCAAAGCTGGGGGAAGAATGGATGTACTACAACTGTATTGAAAAGCATGTTCATATTCCACTGAGAACTACAAGCCTATCTGCTATGGTGGCAGCCAAAACGTGCAATTTCTGCAGGTCTTTGTGAATGAAGATCGAATTTTTAATGTGACAGCAGCTGCAGGGAGAAGAACCACTACCCGCTGTCACAGTGGAGGAGAGGTTCAGGGGGTGGGGCAATAGCTGGAATGTGTTACATGTTACACCCTAAATACAGATGCAACATGTTCCAAAGGTGAACTTATTCTTTAATATAAACACATACTGTATACTCACACATTATGGAGATTTAAGTGTCGTCAGGAAACTGTGGCTTTTGAAGTTCAAATCTGTGTATCACAGCCCCAGTCAGAATAAAAAATGTAGTTAGTAAAAAAAATAAAATAATGAAAAATGAATCACAAATTGGTTATCCAGAAGCATTTCACATGTATTCCTTACACATTAAAAACATCTTTATATTTCATTAATAAATCTCAAAAAATACTAAAACAAAAATAACAAACACATCTTCAAAACTTTTATAATCCTTTATCAAATGGAAAAAGTTCACTGTCTGAAGTTATACTATCTAAAACAATAATGCCAAGTTCAAAAAATAATTTCAACTCTGTTCTTGGCATTTTCTTCATTAATTACAACCACACCGGTCTTGCTACACAATTTGAATTACCCTAAATACAGTGCTTAGAGAGTTGATGTTTATCACTTCTTTTTAGTATTTTATAGAATTTATTCCTTACATGAATTCTCATGTTTTGTTCTTCCAACATACATTTTCAGCATGGGCATTAGAGCTGCACGATTAATCGTATTAAAATCGCGATCTCGATCTACCCCCCCCTGCGATCTCCATCAGGCATTACCGCGATTTTCAGTGCAGTTAATGGGGTCCGACTTGCGGGGCGAATCAGCGCGACTTGACAGTAATAAAAGTGAATGCAAGTTGCCTGAAGGCTTTTCAAGTCGGAGCGACTTGAGTCTCAGGGGAAGTCTGGGCAGAGAGCCAAGTTCTGAGTCATCATTGATAAAAGACACAAAGATACAAAGTAATTTTACTTCAAAAGCTGTGTGAACTCCCCTTCTATAGTTGTTTGGTTTAACCATTTAAAGACTAAATCTTTCCTCACACTTGCTCTTTACAAATAAAAATCCATTATTTTGTCCTAGAAAACTTAGAACCCCCAAACATTATATATTTTTTTTTAGCAGAGACCCTAGAGAATAAGATGGTGGTTGTTGCAATATTTTATGTCACACGCTGTTTGCACAGCGGACTTTTAAACGCAATTTTTTTGGAAAAATTACCCTTTCAAAAACCTAAACAGTGCTGTTAGCCCAATTTTTTTGTATATTTAATATATTACGCCGCGAGAATCGTGAGAGAATCGTGATCTTTATTCTAAGCAAAAAAATCGTGATTCTCATTTTGGCCAGAATCGTGCAGCTCTAATGGGCATTGAATAACTCCTTGGCTATACAAAATCTGATTTTATAAATGTTACGTTTGTGGGGGTACAGATTCCTTTATCTTCTTCACTGTAGATGTTGTCAGGAAGACAGCTTAATAGCCGCAGAAGAATCCCTGTTCCCTGAACATTCGACCTAACAACAGAATGTTGCTCATGACTAAGCTCCGGGGGCGGAGTGAAATGCATTGGGGGCGTGGCCTGGTTGGAGTCCAGGCATAGGTTGCCACTTCATTCATTGTAGTAGGACGCCATGGATGTGCAACCTTTAGGGGTAACCCTTCCTTTCTTGAACCTTGCAGGAGCCAGGACGACCATCCCCTGTCAGCATTCCAGCAGCAATTGCGGATGCACTATTCACATATCTCCTCCCTATCGAGCCTGAGCGGCACACACATTTTTCCTAGGTCACAACAAAATGTGGCAATCACCAAGGGGCAGGAATACAATAAAAAAGCTTTCGACAGGAAAAGGCGTGGGGAATTAATTCTGGAAACCGGTGATCAGGTATGGCTATCCACAACTAACCTGAACTAACCTGAAATTATCCTGTCCATCAAGGAAACTCTGGCCGAAGTTTGTGGGGCCATTCACAGGGAAAAGAAGAATCAATGGTGTGGCCTATGAATTGGAATTACCAGCCTCCTTTAAAATCCACCCTGTGTGACCCTACTAAGACCTGCCATTCCTGATCTTTTTCCCGAGCGGAATACAGGCCCACCTGAACCAATGTTGGTGGATGAGGAAGAAGAGTATGAGGTTGAGGCAATTCTGGATTGCAAAAAAAGGAGGAATCAGATCCAGTACCTAATCAAGTGGAAAGGGTAGAGTCCTGAAGAAAATTCTTGGGAACCTGAAAAAAACATCCACGCCAGAAGACTTATCCAGACGTTCAACCAAGCCCATCCAGAGAAGATGGCCCAGTTGGGCATCCGGAGGCTGCCCATTGGGAGGGGGCAATGTCAGGAGGGCTCTGTCAGAAGACAGTATAATAGCTACAGAAGAATCCCTGTTCCCCGAATGCCTGGAAGGCATATGTGAATGTGTGTGGCGCATTCCGTGACAGATAAGGGCGGCAAATGGGCTATTTAAGCTGGATCAGACCTTTGGTTCTTTGACAATTCTCCTGCCTCCGCATCTGTACTTGATCTGATTGTTTGTGTATGACCCGGCTTGTCTGACTCTGCTTACATTCCAGCTACCTTTTTGGATCGGCTCTTCGGCTAAGTACCAGCCTGCATATACCAACGGTGACTAGAGTTGAGCAAACCCGAACTGTAAAGTTTGGGTTCATACCAGACTTTAGGGTGTCCATGTCCCAAACCTGGGCATTTGAGAAAAAGTCAGGGTTCGGGTATCTTTTCGCGTAGCTGGAGTCACGTAGCGCTGCATGTCACATGCTCTCAGACTAGTGTAGGGAGAGGATGCTGCCGCCGCTGTGAGGGACAGATTACCGTTATAAAATCATCTCATGCTGGTATAGGGACAGGATCCTGCCGCTGGTGTGAGGGATAGATTAGCATTATAAAATCATCTCATACTGGTATAGGGAGAGGTTCCTGCAGCTGGTGTGAGGGATAGATTAGCGTTATAAAATCATCTCATACTAGTATAGGGAGAGGTTCCTGCAGATCGGAAGAGGGATAGATTAGCGTTATAAAATCAACTCATACTAGTATAGGGAGAGGTTCTTGTTGCTGGTGTGAGGGAGAGATTAGTGTTATAAAATCATCTCATACTAGTATAGGGAGAGGTTCCTGCTGCTGGTGTGAGGGACAGATTACCGTTATAAAATCATCTCATACTAGTATAGAGAGAGGTTCCCACCAAGTTCTCCTCGCTTGCTAAATTGATTAATAGGGATGGAGACACTTGATTTACCCACCTGTGCCTCATTTAAAGTCCCCAACCCCCTCCCATTTTATTGTTTAGTATAGGAAGAGGTTCCTGGCGCTAGTGTGAGGGATAGATTAGC
>BLSH010170956.1:124152-135413 GCA_018402905.1 Glandirana rugosa
ATATATATATATATATATGTGTGTTACAACACGAGTATTCAAATGTATGGGACCGTCTTAAATACTAAGGTATTACTACCGGTAAAAAGTCTCTTATACTTACTATTGTGTTTTTGTAAAGAAAGTGAGTACCAATCACAAACCGACTTCGGTAAATGATAGTTAGTTGACACAAATGAGAAAAATTTAGTATTACTGTTGTATTTGATGGGTTTACTGGGACTAGTTTGCAAATGTATGGGACCACTAAAACCGGACTATTGTACGTGTGTTCAACTGTGTTTCCCTAAACTTACCGATAATTTTCCATTGGTAATAAAAAATTAGGAGGAAGCCAGTAGTGACACACACTGGCACGGAATTGCGCCCCCCTAAATGTTGCGCCCGGTGCCACGGCCCCCTTCGCACCCCCCACGCTACGCCACTGGCTGGCCCATCCCTAATGGTTACCTTTTAATAGCCATTCAAATCCCTTTGTGTCAACTTGTGTGCATGTTATCAGGCCAAAATCACCAGGGTATGTAAACGTTTGATCAGGGTCATTTGGGTAGTTTATGTTGTCATTATGATTTAAAAAGAGTAAACACAGTTGATTGATAGTAAATGGCTTCAGCCAAACACTAACCATGAGTGAAAGAAATGTTTTTGTGTTATCATTCATATTCTCTGAAAAATGGCCATCATTATGGAATCATAAATTCTGCCAGGGTATGTAAACTTATGAGCACAACATTGTGTGTATATATATATATATATATATATATATATATATATATATATATATATATACATATATATATAAATATTTATTTTGCAGCGTATTACTGTCATATACACTGTTTTTTTTTTACATTTTTTACATTTTCCTTCACATTTGTTTTCGTTTGGTGAGCGAGGTGATCTTTGTGGTATGTAAGCCACCTTGTTTTATTAGCTGTTCAGAGATACCCCTCTCCCAAAATGTTCACACTTCACATGTCAAGCAAGGATCACATGTTTAAAAAAATTATTAAAGTGAGTGTATAGCTTTATTCAGTTTTTGAGAGAGTAGGGAGAGGTTACCACCCCTGTCATTTTATTGTTTTACTGTCTATACCTAGTTAGGAAAATTTCCCTTTACTTCCAGTCCAAGAATCAGAAGAGGAAGTAAGAGAAAGTATCTACAAAGTAAGGGAAAGTTCTGATGCATCCCTCCAAAACAGCAATAGATTTGTTATATGTAAATCTTTAAGCACAAATCCTTTGCCAAACATCACACATAAATCCCCAGCCTTCCTAGTACTTTTAACTTAGAAATAGAACCCCTTCGCTACAGCAAATTGTAAAATCATGGGCACTTTTACTGGCAATCTTTGTGAACATATAACAAACAATTGACAAAAGTTCACTAAATGTTTAGTCGCTTGCCAATCTGTGCCTGCCTCCATTATAATAAGTAACATTTACCATCTACATCTCTAGCTTTGCAAAGAACGAATTTAAGTGGTACACTATGTTACTGCTAGGCATGGCCTTAAAGCTGAACACCAGGCAGATGTAAAATGCACAAATGAACGCACTATGTAATCATTAATGCTTCATTACATTTATTTGTTTAAATTTAGTCCTTGTACAGTCAGGTGTGCTGCAGTGTAATGATCATGCTGACAGGAGGAAAGGACAGAGGAACATAGGAACAGAGAGATTCTCCTTTTCGTGTCCATTTACAGGGTATGAGTGGAGAGGAGACCTACTGTATAAGTAAAAGTGAAACTGCAGCAGAGTAAGATCAGGTTCTGTTCCCCTTCCCTTGTAATGTGTGGCAGAATTGTGTGAATCTCAAAACTGAATGAACATAAACACAAGTACACTGGCAACCAGTTCCCACCTGGCCTATAGACAAATTATGGTCGGGTGGATGTCATATATTTATATTTAATATTAGGATACTTACCTGTCCAAGGATCCCACGATGCCGGCATCTTAGCTGATTTTTCAATTGGCTCTCGGGTGCTTCCACCCCCCTTCCTTGTAGGGGAAACCAGAAGTATAGCCTTGCAACTTGCAACTTCACAGCCAGTTTCCTACTGCACATGCGCAAAGTGCGCTGTGCTTAGTAAATGGCCTGGCGACAGGGGAAGGAGGAGGGGGACAAACTTCTGGGGGACCTCACAATGGTGAGGTCATCCGGAAGTGAGAACGGGTACCTGTCAAAAACAAGTACCCGCTCCCCCCCCAAAAAAAAGTGCCAAATGTGGCAACAGATGGGGGAGGAAGCAAACAAGCTTTTGGGTGTAGCTCCACTTTAAAGAAACAAAAAGTGAAAAAAAAAAAACTTTTTTTTAAATGTCCTTATTTTCCAAAAGATTGTGACAAAAAAATTACAACTTGAAAAAGTTCGCCATGACTCTTACTAAATACCTTGGACTGTCTACTTTCCAAAAAAGGATCATTTGGGGATATTTGTACTGTCCTAGTGTTTTTGGGGCTCAAGAAATGAGATCAGTTTTCAGATATATTGCCATAGTCTGTGGACTTTCCTACAGACTAAATAATAAACACTGATTTTGGTTATTTTCACCAAAGAAATGTAGCAGAATAGAGTTTGGCCTAAATTTATGAAGAAAGATTTTCTTTATTTACAAAATTTTATAACAGAAACAAAGAAAAATGCATCTTTTTTCAAAATTTTCAGTCTTTTTTTTTTGTTTATTTAGCAAAAAATAAAAATCTAGTGGTGATTAAATACCGCCAAAAGAAAGCTCTATTTGTTTGAAAAAAAATCATATGGGCACAGTGTTGCATGGCTGTATAAATGTCATTAAAAGTGAGACAGAGCTGAAAGTTTGCCTGGGCAGGAAGGGGGTGAAAGTGTGAAGCCACCCAGGCCAATTCTGACATTTCTCTCAGAGTTGTAAAAATCATCATTATATAAACAAATACTATATACAGTGCCTTGAAAAAGTATTCATTCCCCTTGAAATCTTCCACATTTTGTCATGTTACAACTAGAGTTGAGCAGACACCTGGATGTTCGGGTTTAGCGGGTTCAGCTGAACTTCGTGAAAAAGTTTGAGTACAGAACGAACTTGACCCGAACTTGACCCCGAACCCCATTGAAGTCAATGGTGACCCAAACTTTTGGGCACTAAAATGGCTCTAAAAAAGTCCTGGAAAGGGCTAGAGGGCTGCAAAAGGAATCAAAATGGGGGTAAGAGTAGGACAAGCGCCATGCAAACAAATGTGGATAGGGAAATAACTTAAAATCACATAAAAAAAATGAAAAATGGAAGAGGAGGTGGATGTGGAGTAGGAGGTTGAGGAGGCTGTGACCGTGGCGGTGTAGGTGGAAGTGGCGGTGGAGGAGGAGGAGGTAGCCAACACTGTTTTTTGTTTGTTTTTTTTTTTCTAATTGGGGTAGCCCCCAAAATATTGAGACACGTTAAAAAAAAAAAAGAAGTTCACTTAAGTACCAATGGCTGTGTGAGGTCGGTATAAATGTCTATTCTGCACAAGGTACCGACAGTGGCGCCGAGTGGGGGACTCTAGGACCCAGTCGGGTCTCCGCTCGATGTGCACGCATGCGCAGTGAGGAGCGGCCGTGCTGGGTGACGTCAGACGCCTGGCGCGTGATCCCAGCCGAGACACACATAAGGGGGAGAGGGGATGCCGGTGGCTCGATGCCACGGGATCTCCCCTCCCTCTCTTACCGGACGGTACCACACGGGACCAAAGAGACGTTTGTCTATGGACCATGAGGTAAACCTCTGCTGTATGGTTAGGTCTGGCCATTTCAGAGGCTTTTGGTTTATCCTTAAACGTGCCCGTGTCCATATGCATCCCTTTAGGGTCCCTCCAGTGTGTACCGGGCTGTTCTAACCAGACAGACTGGACAGTACAATTGAACAGCTGCCCTCCATCCTTGGCTATCATTCAGGTACTTTTTACCGGTTTCTGTTTAAGATAAAATTGCGGACTTTGTGCCAGCGATCGGGTATAATGTGTTATAGTAATGTTTTTATTTACTTTAGGATCTCATTACAGTGACCCCAATACAGGGGGAGACCTTTTAGGTTACCATCTTTAAATATGTACTCCAACTAGGAGGTAGGTGTTTTTGGACCTTATATTGGAGCTAAGTACAATAGGTTTTGAGGGACTAACCTTATGGGATTCACCTGTCTAGGCTTTTGTAATATCCTTGGTCACGGTCGAGTGAGGCAATCACCGCCCCTATACCTTCCCACATACGCCAATTAAGGATAGTACTGTTGCGATCCTGTTTAGGTAAGAACTGAACCCAGTAATTGAGGGATACTTATCGGAGTAACATGTATTCATGTAGTTTATATGGTGCTACCTTTTATGTGGTATCATTTATTTAAATTTATTAACTCTTATTACTTTTAGTTATATGTGTGTCCCCACACCTGGCATATGCACCCTGAGGCTCGGTTGGGAGGTAGTTGACCGGGGTGGTCCCCTGAAGGTTTTGTGTGGGGGGGAGTGCACGAACCCCTATTTTATGCAAGTGAGTGACGAGTATGTTATGTAATAGGGTTTTATAGATCTACTTGAATTGCATTAATATTTGTCTGTTTTCTGTTAGAAGTGTAAGCTCCTGAAGAAGTGACCTGAGCGTCACGAAACATGTAGAGCGATTCACCTGCACCAAGACAGTCAAGTGGATTTTTTCCCCCTTAGTGGGAACTCACCAATTGAGCTATGAATTAATGTTATGCATTATAGTTATGATACATTTTCTCTATTCCCTTTGGGGACCACGTGTACTGTTGATAATGTCTTTTAAAAGTCTGTGTACAGACAAGTCTTGTGGGATCTATGCCTGGTTCATTTTAATAATTGTTAGCTTGTCCACGTTGGCTGTGAACAGATGGCTGCGCTTGTCTGTGATAACGCCCCCTGCCGTGCTAAACACATGTTCAGACAATACACTGGCTGCAGGGCAGGCCAGCACCTCCAAGGCATAAAGGACAAGCTCAGGCCATGTGCCCAATTTGGAGACCCAGATGTTGAATGGGGCAGACCCATCAGTCAGTACGTGTAGGGGTGTGCACAAATACTGTTCCACCATGTTGCTGAAATGCTGCCTCCTGCTAAGACGTTGTCCTTGTAATGGGGATCCAGCAGGGTGGCCACCCAGTAATCAGCACAAGTTACAATGTGGGCAACTCGGCTGTCATTGAGCAGGCACTGCAGCATGAAGTCGCTCATGTGTGCCAGGCTGCACAGAGGCAAAGACAAGCTGTCCTCTGTAGGAGGTGTATCATCTGTGTCCTCTGTATCCCCCCCAGCCATGCTCCAGTGATGCCCACGAGCTGTGTTGGGTGCCACCCTGCTGTGAACACGGTTCCTCCTCCTCATCATCTTCCTCGTCCTCCTCATCCTCCATAACTGTGCCCTGGCTTGAAAATTTTTTACCTGGCCTATGCTGGTGCAGGAACCCACCCTCCGAGCCACTTGTGAGTGACTGGCCTGATAACCGTGGAAATGACCCCTCTTCCTCCTCCTCTTCCTCCTGTGCCACATCCTCTTCCATCATCGCCCAAAGTGTTTTTTCAAGGAGACATAGAAGTGGGATAGTAACACTGAGAACAGCGTCATCAGCACTGGCCATGTTGGTGGAGTACTCGAAACACTGCATTATGGTACACAGGTCTCGCATGGAGGCCCACTCGGTGGTGAAGTGGTGCTGTTCCGCAGAGCGACTGACCCGTGCATGCTGCAGCTGAAACTCCACTATTGCCTGCTTGCATAGTCTCTCCAGCATGTGCAAGGTGGAGTTCCACCTTGTGGACACGTCACATAGGAGGCAGTGAGTGGGAAGGCCGAAGTTCCACTGCATCGCAGACAGGCGAGCAGCAGCAGGGTGAGAATGACGAAAGTGCGCACAGACGGACCACACTTTCTGCAGCAGCTCTGACATATCCGGGTAGTTTTTTAGATATTTCTGCACCACCAAATTCAGCACATGCTCCAGGCAAGGGATGTGTGTCAAACTGGCTAGGCCCAGAGCTGCTACGAGATTTCGCCCATTATCGCACACCACCAGGCCGGGCTTGAGGCTCAGTGGCAACAACCACTCATCGGTCTGTTGTTCAATGCCCGTCCACAGCTCCTGCGCAGTGTGGGGTTTATCCCCCAAACATATCAATTTTAAAACAGCCTGCTGTCGTTTCCCCCTGGATGTGCTGAAGTTGGTGGTGAAGGTGTTACGCTGAGTGGATGAGGAGCTTGTATAGGAGGAGGAGGAAGCGCAGTAGGAGGAGGAGGCAACAGGAGGCAAAGAGAAATGACCTGCAATCCTGGGTGGCAGAAGGACATGTGCCAAATGGCTAGCCGCCTCAGGCCCACCCGCCACTACATTTTCCCAGTGTGCTGTTAGCGAAATATAGCATCCATGCCCGTGCTTATTGATCCCCGTATCAGTGCTTATGTGGACTTTGCCACAGATGGCGTTGCGCAGTGCACACTTGATCTCGTCCTCGACTTGTTTGTGGGAACCATGTACTGTGGGACAGCCACCGCCATCAGGTTTTTAAAACTGTCCGTGTCCACCAGACAAAGTGACAGCATTTCAAAGGCCAGGAATTTTGAAATGCTGGCATTCAGGGCCAGGGATCGCGGGTGGGTGGGGGGGGGGGTACTTCCTCTTTCTCTCCAGTGTTTGGGAGATGGACAGCTGTAAGCTTCCATGGGACCATGTGGAAATGCCTGGGGACGGTGGCGGACATGGTGGCATTGCTGTCACATCGTCTGTTTGCTGGGTGGCAGGTGACACTGGACTGTAGAGGTGGAGGAAGACGCCGAGGCAGCAGCAGAAAAGGAAGCTTCTTCATTGTCTGAAGAACTGCCATGCCGGGGAACGCCTTTGAGCTGCCTTTGGTGTGCTAGTTCCCTAGGTGCAGTGGGTAGTAGCAGGCATACTGTCTAGGGGACGCTCGCTCCGCTTTTGCAACCTGCTTCCTCGCTTCCTTGCTGCGCTGGTGCCTCTGTGCGACCACCACCTCTTCCTCCAAACTGCACACATCACTCGCATGACCTTCATTCCATGTGGGGTCTAGGACCTCATCATCCTCCTCCACATCATCTTCCACCCACCCTTCACCACTGCCCTCCTTGTCAGTCTGCACACTGTGGAAAGCCGCAGCAGTTGGCACCTGTGTTTCGTCATCATCAGAGACGTGCTGCACTGGTGTTTCCATGTCCTCATCATGCAACAGAAGTGGTTGGGCATCGGTGCACTCAATGTCTTCCCCTTCTGGGGCAGGGCTATGTGGATAGCCCACGGAAAGCACACCAGGAGAGTAATCAAAAAGCATAAGAGACTGTTGCATGACTTGGGGCTCAGAGTGCTTGGCTGATTTACAAGGGGCTGAGGTGAAAGACAGATGGCCATGGGGTTCAGGTGCCAACTCTGAGCTTTCATCAAGGGACCAGGTGGGAGACAATGTGAAGGAACTGGAACTACTAGTGCGTACTTATTGTGGCCTCACCATTCATTGAATAGGCCTACCATATAACGTTGAAGGTTCTGTCAGCTACTCGCATCTGAAGAAGGTGTTTTACTTGTGCGTGTAGCTGGCACAAATCGACCACGTCCTCTCCTTGCAACAGGAACTTCACCAACACCACCAACACCAGCAGCACCAGCAGCACCACGACCACATCCCTTATTTGATGCTCTCCACATTCTGGCCGCAAATGTACTATGTAGCACTATTTATTAATACAAAATAAAGAATAATAAATTCTTCTTCTTTTTTTTTTTTTCAAAACAGCAACGTAGACACACTTTTTAATTTTGTGCAAGAAATGTGCAGCTCACACCAGCAGCAGGAACCTCTCCCTACACCAGTATGATATGATTTTATAACAATAATCTGTCTCTCACAGGAGCAGCAGGAACCTCTCCCTGTAACACTATGATGAGATGATTTTAGAACAATAATCTGTCCCTCACAGGAGCAGCAGGAACCTCTCCTTGTAGCACTATGATGAGATGATTTTAGAACAATAATCTGTCCCTCACAGGAGCCACAGGAACCTCTCCCTCTAGCAGTATGTGATGATTTTAGAACAATAATCTGTCCCTCAAAGGAGCAGCAGGAACCTCTCCCTCTAGCAGTATGTGATGATTTTAGAACAATAATCTGTCCCTCACAGCACCAGCAGGATCCTCTCCCTCTAGCAGTATGTGATGATTTTAGAACAGTAATCTGTCCCTCACAGGAGCAGCAGGAACCTCTCCCTCTAGCAGTATGTGATGATTTTAGAACAATAATCTGTTCCTCACTGGAGCAGCAGGAACCTCTCCCTCTAGCAGTATGTGATGATTTTAGAACAATAATCTGTCCCTCACAGCACCAGCAGGAATCTCTGCCTATAGCACTAGGAGATGATTTTAGAACAATAATCTGTCCCTCACAGGAGCCACAGGAACCTCTCCCTCTAGCAATATGTGATGATTTTAGAACAATAATCTGTCCCTTACAGCACCAGCAGGAACCTCTCCCTATCGCAGTAGGAGATGATTTTAGAACAATAATCTGTCCCTCACAGCACCAGGAGGAACCTCTCCCTATAGCACTAGGAGAGGATTTCAGAACAATAATCTGTCCCTCACAGCACCGGCAGGAACCTCTCCCTATAGCACTAGGAGATGATTTTAGAACAATAATCTGTCCCTCACAGCACTAGCAGGAACCTCTCCCTATAGCAGTAGGAGATGAATTCAGAACAATAATCTGTCCCTCGCAGCACCAGCAGGAACCTCTCCCTACAGCACTAGGAGATGATTTTAGAACAATAATCTGTCCCTCACAGCACCAGTAAACTGTACCTAATCCAGTATCAGATGGTTTTAGAACGCTGAGCTTTCCCCTCACAGCACCGCCAGGAACCTTTCTGTAATACAGGATGAGGTGATTTTAGAACAATAATCTGTCCCTCACAGCACCAGTAAACTGTACCTAGTCTAGTATCAGATTGGGTTAGAACACTAAGCTGTCCCCTCACAGCACCACCAGGAACCTTTCTGTAATACAGGATGAGTTGATATTAGATCGTTAATCTGTGCCTCACAGCACTATAAACTCTACCTAGTCCAGTATCAGATGTTTTTTGAATGCTAAGCTTTCCCCTCACTGCACCGCCAGGAATCTGTCTGTAATGCAGGATGAGATCATATTAGATCGGTAATCTGTCCCTCACAGCGCCGGCAGCATGCTCTCCCTACACTAGCCTGAGACAATGTGACATGCGGCATACGTGACTCCAGCTCATATAGAGGCTGGGTCACATGATGCACTAGCCTATCACAGCCATGCCATTAGTAGACATGGATGTGATGGCTTCTAAGGGCAAATGAGTGAAACGCTTGTTGATTGGCTACCCTGCAGCTATTCAACAGGCGCCAAAAATAGTCTGGGTCACATGATGCATGTTGATTGGCGGCCCTGCAGCTATAGAAAAGGCACACAAAATACCCGAATACCGAACCCGGACTTTTTTCAAATGTCCGGGTTCGGGGCACGGACACCCAAAAGTCCGGTACGGACCCGAACTTTACAGTCCAGGTTCGCTCAACTCTAGTTACGCTGACTGGATGAGGAGGTTTTTAAAACTGTCCGTGTCCACCAGATGGAATGACAGCATTTCAAAGGCCAGGAATTTTGAAATGCTGGCATTCAGGGCCAGGGATCGGGAGTGGGTAGGGGATACTTCCCCTTTCTCTCCAGTGTTTAGGAGATGGACAGCTGTAAGCTTCCATGGGACCTTGTGGAAATGGTTGGGGACAGTGGCGGACATGGTGGCGTTGCTGTCACATCGTCTGTTTGCTGGGTGGCAGGTGACACTGGCACTGAGGAGGTGGAGGAAGAGGCTGAGGCAGAAGAGGAAGCAGGAGGAGCCCGAGACTTTTCTTGGATTTTGAGGTGCTTATTCCACTGCAGCTTGTGCTTTGCATGTAGATGTCTGGTCATGCAGGTTGTGCTCAGCTTTAGAACATTTATGCCTTGCTTCAGGCTCTGATTGCACAGCGTACAAACCACTCGTGTCCTGTCGTCAGCACATTGTCTGAAGAACTGCCACGCCAGGGAACTCCTTTAGGCTGCCTTTGGTGTGCTAAGTGCCTGGGTGCGGTGGGTAGTAGCAGGCATACTGTCTAGGGGGCGGTCGCTCCGCTTTTGCAACCTGCTTCCTCTTTTGCTGTACTGGTGTCTCTGTGCGACCACCACCCCTTCCTCCAAACTGCAGATGTCACTCGCATGACCTTCATTCCATGTGGGGTCTTGGACCTCATCATCCTCCACATCATATTTCACCCACTCTTCAATACTGCCCTCCTTGTCAGTCTGCACACTGTAGAAAGCAGCAGCAGTTGGCACCTGTGTTTCGTCATCATCAGAGACGTGCTGCGGTGGTGTTTCCATGTCCTCCTCCTGAATCAAAAGTGGTTTGGCATCGGTGCACTCAATGTCTTCCACTTCTGGGGCAGGGCTTTGTGGATGGCCCACGGAAAGCACACCAGCAGAGTCATCAAAAAGCATAAGAGCAGGCTGCATGACTTGGGACTCAGACTGCTTGGCTGATTTACAAGGGCCTGAAAGACAGATGGCCATGGGGTTCAGGTGCCAACTCTGAGCTTTCAGCAAGGGACCGGGTGGGTGACAATGTGAAGGAACTGGAGTCATTGTCAGCCACCCAATCTACTATCGCCTGTACTTGTTCTGGCCTCACCATTCGTTGAGCAGCATTCGGGCCTACCATATTACGTTGAAGGTTCTGTCAGCTACTCGCACCTGAGGAAGGTGTTTTACTTGTGCGTGTAGCTGGCACAGATTGACCATGTCCTTTCCTTGCAACAGGAGCTTCACCAACACCACCAACACCAGCAGCACCACGACCACGTCCCTTATTTGACGCTTTCCTCATTCTGGATGCAAATGTACTATTTAGCACAAATTTATATTATTTTTTACACTGGCGTAGACGCACTTTTTAATTTTGTGCAAGAAATGCACAAAAAGGTGCAAATGTACTATGTAGCACTATTTTTTTTTAACCACTTGACCACTGGGCACTTAAACCTCTTAACAACCAGACCAATTTTCAGCTTTCAGTGCTCTCACATTTTGAATGACAATTACACCGTCATGCAACACTGTACCCATATGAAATGTGTGTCCTTTTTTTCACACAAATAGAGCTTTCTTTTGGTGGTATTTAATCACCGCTGGGTTTTTTATTTTTTGCACTAT
>BLSH010170988.1:42811-72790 GCA_018402905.1 Glandirana rugosa
AAAATATGGTGAAATGAGGAAATAACCACTTACCCATCCCCATGTTACATGGGGTATGGATAAGTGTACCCTCCAGCCCTAGACCCCCGGGGGAATAATTTCCCCCGAAGGTCTAATGCTATTCGGGGGGCGGGCGTCTGGGTGTGTTGGTGGCCGTTCCCAACCGCCCTACTCCGGGAAGAGGGGTAGTTGTACCCCTGTTCCACGAAACCCCCCTGGAGTTACGTAGGAGGGGTACAACTCCCTTACACTGGACCATACCAAGCCTCGAGTCGATACTCCTTTCTAATCTCCTAGACTTAAATAAGAGTGAACTCTTCTCCTCTAATTCCCCCCTATACTAGTTGTACATGTTCATATATTCACCAGGTATATCACTTGAACCACACCTCAATAAATGAAATTCCAGTAGTGTTTCCTGTTCCCCCGTGAGAAATGCAGATCTCCTTTTTTCTAAAGTAGATGTATATGGACCACTTATATACTTGTACATGTTGATCATATCCCCCCTTAATCTCCTCTTCTCAAGTGAGAATAAATTCAGATCCTCTAATCTTTCCTCATAGCTGAGCTCCGAACCATACCAGGTCACATTCCCTCAACATGGGGAGGATGCATTGAGGTCCCCCCAAAGCACCTTGTCCCCATGTTGATGGGGAGAAGGGCCTCATCCCGCCAACCCTTGCCGGTGGTTGTGTGGGTCTGCGGGCGGGGGGCTTATCGTAATCTGGAAGCCCCCTTTAATAAGGGGGCCCCCAGATCCCGACCTCCCATGTGAATAGGTATGGGGTACATTGTACCCCTACCCATTCACCAATAAAGGAGTAAAGTGGTATAAAAAACAAGAGGCGGTTTTTGACAAGTCCTTTATTGTGTAAAATAGCTCTTCTTCTTTCTTCTTTCTTCCTCCATCTTCTCCTGCCCCCGTCCTTCTTCTGGTCTTCTGCTTCTTCTTTTGGTCTTCTTCCTTCCTCTCCATCTTCAATCTTCATCTTCTTCCTTCTTTTTTCACCACCACCGCTCTCGCTGTCTCAGCCATGCCGTCCAGAGGTGTCTCCCAGAATGGGCGGTCTTCAGTTTGACATTTCTTTTATAAGAAGGGGCGGGGCAACCTGGTGACGTAAATGGGTGACCCATCCCCTTCTGATGTCATTTGTGGTCTGCTGTGAGAGCTATGATTGGCTAAAGGCAGGGTGCCTTTAGCCAATCACTGCTCAGCTGCCTCAATCCATGCCCCACACTATATAAAGCCACTTGTACAGCGGCTCTATGTAGTGTGATTGCAGGCAGTTTAGCTAGATAGCTAATTGTGAAAAAAAAAAAGATAGATTGTATATAGATCACCCTATCTATCTATCTGTCAGCTAGTGCAGGCAGGTTAGTGTAGGGAAATATATACTAGATAGTTAGGGCTATCTGTATACAGTCAGGCATTGCAAGAAGATATATATATATATATATATACACACGCACAGTGTACACTATATATCTGTGCATTCGGGGTGTACATACGGTATATAGTACACTTGACATTGTGTATTTAAATATATACAGCCTGGGATATATATATATATACACACAGTGTATTGAGTGTACACCATATATCGGTGCATTTGGCGGTGTATGGTATATAGCACACTACTTGATGTGGTGTCTTAAAATATATACAGTCTAGTGTATACAGATATGCATGCAGCTTATTGAGTGTACACTATATATCGGTGCATTCGGGGGTGTATGGTATATAGCACACTACTTGACGCGGTGTCTTAAAATATATACAGTCTAGTGTATACATATATACACACAGCATATTGAGTGTACACTATATATCAGTGCATTCGGGGGTGTAAGGTATATAGCACATTACTTGACGTGGTGTCTTAAAATATATACAGTCTAGTGTATACAGATATACACACAGCGTATTGAGTGTACACTATATATTAGTGCATTCGGAGGTGTACAGCATAGAGCACACTACTTGACGTGGTGTCTTAAAATGTATACAGTCTAGTGAATACAGATATACACGCAGCGTATTCAGTGTACACTATATATCAGTGCATTCGGGGTGTACAATACAATGTAATGTGGTGTTAAAAAAATACCCATCATGTCAGGAAGGCCACAAAGGAAAGGCAGACACTCCCAGGCCACTAAAAGGGGGCAAGCAGCCTCTGTGTCTTCAGTGAAAAGTGGTGGTGGCGTACCTGGTGCATTCTCTGCAGGCGGGTCACACTTGTCCTTTTTTTCTGCTGTTGGACCTGCTATTGAGCCACAACATGCAGAAGAGTTGGTGGAGTGGATAACAAAGCCGTCCTCATCCTCCTCATCCTCTGTCACCCAGGCTCGTACAAGTTTGCCTTCCAACACATCTGTTAAAGCAGCCTATTCCACCGGATCCTGGTCCACAGTTACTCCTTCTGTAGCCCCCCACCATGCATGAGGGAGTCACCTGAGTTGTTCGAAAATAGTGTCGGTTACATGCTGATGGAGGAAGGCTTCAGTGTTGGTTCCCAGGTTGAGGAAGGGAGTAGTGTGAGCCTAGAGACGGGGGTGCCGCAAAAGAACAAGAAACTAGCAGTCATGTTCCCCCAAATGCAACATACTGCCAAGTTTGCTCCAGTGACGAGGAGGGAGGGGATGATGAGGACACGGACTGTACTTGGGTGCCTGAGAGAAGAGAGGAGGAAAGTGAGGAGGAGGAGGCCCAACTCCAACAAGGCAAGATGTCCTCCAGGGGCCAGCTTAAGGGCAGCCACCCAATTGCATCAGACCACAGAGCTCTACAGGTGCAGGGCGCTGCTGCCTCCCCACCAACTTCCAAAATTCCTTTGGTGTGGGCATTTTTCAGCACATGTACAGTAGATTGCACCGTTGCCATTTGCAATCTATGACTGAAGCGGGACAAGCTCAGCCAGGACTCCAGCTGCTTGGGCACTACTGTCTTGATAATACATATGATGAACAGCCATGCAGTCCGTTGGCAAGAGTACCTGCAACACCCACATCAGAAAACAAGACAGACTTCTCCTTGCTCCTCATCTGGGATCTCAACCCCTACTATACCTGCAGTCCTCTCCAAAAACCTACACTGAGAGGAATGAAGGTGTAGTAATGCGTGCCACAACTAGTACTTGCAGCCAATCTGCTATCAGTACACCACTAGGTAAATTCAGAAGGCAAATATCCCTACCCCAGTTGCTGAACCGTAAAAAGAAACACTGTCCCAGCCATCCACATGCTCAGCTTCTTAATGCTAGCATGGTAAATTGCTAGCACTCCAACTGCTGCCTTTTCAGCTGGTAGACTCTGCCCCCTTTCGTGAATTTGTGAAATGTGCTGTCCCACAGTGGCAGGTTCCCAAAAGATATTTCTTTTCACATTAGGCCATTCCAGCTCTCTACCGTCATGTAGAAGGCAATGTTTTGGCCTCGTTGGGCAGTGCGGTCAGCAGCAGGGTTAATATTACAGCTGACTCATGGTCCAGCAGGCATGGTCAGGGACATTTCCTTTCCTTCACGGTGCACTGGGTAACTCTGCTGGCAGCTGAGAAGGATGCCGGACAGGGTTCAGTTTTGGAAATAGTTCCGCCACCACGCCTCCAAAAAGCTGGTGGTGATTTTGCCACATCCGCCTCCTTCACCCCCTCCTCTTCTTCTACCTCTGTGGCCTCTTCTGCAGAATTGTCCTCTGAACCTGCAGTGCTCCCTAAGCGTGCAAGGGGCTATGCAAGCAGTCAGGCTAAAGGATGCCATGTGGTGCTTGAGTTAGTCTGTCTTGGGGACAGGAGCCACACTGGGGAAGAATTCTTTCAGCTCTGTGGGGGCAGGCTCAGAGGTGGTTGGTTGATGCCACGGCAGCTTGAGCCAGTAATGGTTGTATGCGACAATGGCACCAACCTTCTCTCTGCCCTCCGACTGGGACAATTGACACGTTTCATGCTTGGCACATGTCTTGAATTTGGTGGTGCAGCGTTTCTTGACCAGGTACCCAGGCTTACCAGATATCCTGAGGCAGGCCAGAAAAGTCATTTCCGGCATTCATACAATGCCAGTGCCCGGCTGGCTGACATCCAGCGGGAATTCAACCTGCCCAACAACCGCCTCATTTGTGACATGCCCACCAGGTGGAACTCAACAATGGCATTGCTGCAGGAATTGCACGCACAGCAGAGGGCCATCAACGAGTACCTCTGTGAGCATGGCACCAGGACAGGCTGAGGGGAGCTTGGCTTTTTTTCACCACGTCAGTGGCTAATGATCAAGGATGCATGCCCTGTCCTGTCACCATTTGAGGAGGCCACAAGGATGGTGAGCAGTGACAATGCATGCATCAGTGACATTGTCCCACTAATATTCCTTCTGGAGCACATGCTTTGTGGAATCATGGACAGGGAACTTGAGGCAGAAAGGAAGAGGAGGACTTCCTTTCCTCTCAAGGCCCCCTTTATGCAGAGAGCATTTCTGCAGAGCCGCAAAACACACAGGAGGAGGAGGAGGATTGTGTCAGCATGGATGTGGAGTATAATACACAGCAGTCTTCAAGGAGTTGTACCTGGCTGGGAGGAGGTAGTTCCTAATAATGTTATCATCAGTGACCCAGAGGACACTCATGCCTCCTCAAACTTACGCTGCATGGTATCTCTGATTCTGAAAAGCCTGCGAAAAGAGCCTAGGATTCGTGGTATCAAGAAGAGGGATCATTACTGGCTGGCAACCCTTCTTGATCCATGTTACAAGGGTAAAGTTACAGAACTCATCCTGCCTGGGCAGAGGGTGCAGAGGATGAAACATCTTCAGGATGCCTTGAAGAAAAATGTGTGCAATGCCTTTCCAGACCCTGGGAGGTCCTGCTGCTGGTCCTGGACAACGTGTTTCTGAAGCTTCG
Source organism: Glandirana rugosa (assembly GCA_018402905.1). Taxonomy (NCBI): domain Eukaryota; kingdom Metazoa; phylum Chordata; class Amphibia; order Anura; family Ranidae; genus Glandirana; species Glandirana rugosa. The sequence goes on from BLSH010170988.1 coordinate 47,705, forward strand.
GTCATTCAGAGGCAGAGTGGTGGAGAAGGTGGCTGGCTGAGCAATGCCTTTAAAATTTTTTTCATTCCTCAGCACCCAGGCCTGATAGGTTCAAGCAACCATAGTCAGCGTCTGCATTATATGGTGCAGGAATATATAGGGGCAAGAGCAGACTTGGAGACCTTTCCAACTGAGCATCCACTTAGTTACTGGGTCTTGAGGATGGACCACTGGCTGAAACTTGCTCAATATGCAATTGAGCTACTGGCCTGTCCTGCATCCAGCGTGCTGTCTGAATAGACATTCAGTGCTGCTGGAGCATTCGTAACCGATCAAAGAGTGCCCCGTCCACAGACTCAGTTGATAGGCTCACATTTATAAAAATGAATCAGTCCTGGAGCAGCAGCTATCAAGCCCCTGATGCTGATACAACTGATTAAATTTGCTAGGGATCTGGGATCCCTTGAAGACTGCCACTGCTCCTATTCCTCCTGTCCATAATCTAAAACGATATCTTGTATTTAGGGCACCACCAACACCCAAGGCCCAATTTGTCTGCATCTGGTTTACAGGGGCATGCCATAACAATTTTTAAACTAATTTTAAACAGCAGGGCCCATTCCTGCGTCCAACAAGAGTAACTGCAAGGGGTTTCAGTGTTCTCGCCCTTCCCCCCCCCCCATCCTAACCGGCCAGGGCTGCATGCTCAAATAAGGGTCTGGTTTGGATTTTAGGGGGACACCCATGTCGATTTTTTTTTTAATTTGGTGCGGGGTTCCCCTTAATATCCAAGCCAGACCCGAAGAGCCTGGTTTGGACTGGGGGGGACCCCACACACTTTTTTTAGTGATTTTTTTGTATATTGCCAGGAGCCGGCAATACATTACAGCCACGATTTTAAATGACAGTTTTTCCTATAGAAATGTCATTTAGCTCTGGCTATGCTCTACACCTCACAGAGATGCGCCCTATTTCAGACAGACTAAGGACATCCCCCAGGCACAATATTTAAAGGAATTTTTCTTTTTTTTTTAACTTTAAGCATTATTAAAATCACTGCTCCTGAAAAAAGGATCGATTTAAAAACTTTTTTTTTCATTGATACATGTCCCCTAGGGCCGGATCCCCATATATAGTTTTTAGTGCAATAACATTGCATATAAGCCTTTAAAATGGGCATTTTTGATTTTTCATGTTCGGGTCCCATAGACTTTAACGGTGTTCCAATGTTCGAGCAAACTTTTTGCCTGTTCGCATGTTCTGGTGAGAACCGAGCCGGGGGGTGTTTGGCTCATCCCTAATTATTATATTTTGGTTACAGGGACTATGCTTTAACTAGTTAGATGGTATGAGAATCTAATTTTTAAACTCTATGAATTGTTTTTATTCAATATTAAGTCTGACTGAGGAATATATATATATATATATATATATATATATATATATATATATAAAAGTTTTTTTTGCCCGGAGCCCAGCTTGAAAATTAGGGGGAGCACACATATGTTGCTGCACTTTCTTTTGCCTTGCTGTTATCATTTACTGCAGTAGAGCAGCCTATTGCATCTAAATCACACAAAGTTCAGCATCAAAACACACAAGTACTTTGTTACCATGTATTTTTTCTTGTGACTTCTCATAAACTTTAGCAAGGTACATTAGAGTATTATTTATGTTAAAGTGGTTGTCAAGGCATACTAGCTCATTATGAAATACTTACCGTAGATCGACACTGTTGCAATGGTCCCCAAGCACCGCTGTGACCGGCGTCATGTTAAGTGTGTCTTCTTCCGGGATCGCAGGCTCAGCCGATCACAGCGTGGGCTCCCTCGATGTGATTGATAGGAGCTGCGCTGATGTCACTCCTGCACATGCGAACCAGAGCCGTCATTTACGGCACACTTAGTGAATAAATGGACCAGTCGGGCTGTTTCTTCACTGCGCATGTGCCGATGACTTCGGCACATGCATCTACACTGTATATCTCCTAAACTGTGCAGGTTTAGGAGATATCCAGGGAAGCTACAGGTAAGCTCTATTATAAATACAAGTCAGGTGCGGTGCCAGCAGTTCAATTCTTAGTAACTAAACATAGATGGTAGATAGAAGGATGATCCGGCACTGGCAAGTGGAGATAGGGTGAATGAAAACAGCACTCATCACCTCAGTGATATAGGGGCAAAATCAATTACCAGATGACCTGGACCCTTTAATTATGAAGGGTTAGGTAACGCATATTCTGGATAAGGTATCAGGAGCCCACATATAACAGGGGTATCTTCACTCCATGAGGTTAGCAGCAGCAGCCTTACTCCACACCACTCCACAGCATCCCTAGTGATGATGGCAACACGACATCCTCAAAGTAATAACATAAGCCACATAGTGTATTATGTCTTAAAAACACTATGTATTTATTGAAGAAATAACACTCACATTTGGTAGAAGAATAACAAGTGTCAGTATGAAAAGCAGATAGGGTGCTTGCGTCCAGGGACCCGGCCCTATTGTAGGCTTACCTGTAGGTTAAAGTGGTTGTCAAGAGTTGACAACCACTTTAATGGCACCACAGCCATTCTGTAAAAGAGATTCTCACAATTTTAAGTTAAATTCCACAATTCACAAGTGTGAGAGGAGCACAAAGTTGATCTATCTATCTATAGAGCCTTCCTAAAAATTACCTTATAATCATCTTCTTGTCTATGTTTCATCAGCAACCAGCACAGTTGAGAATGGGATCCTCCAGGAGGTCATGGTTCCCCTAATAGACCGCAATACATGTCAAAAAATGTATAACAATAGAGGAGGAGCCATCACTATCCAGTATGATCAGATCTGTGCCGGCTACAAGGATGGGGGAAAGGACTCCTGCCAGGTGAGTGACACCAAGAGCATTCCAGCATGGCTCACCTTTAGGATCTCTTCACAGAAAATGGAAGCAATGCATGGCATCAGTTAAAGTTATACTAATGTCTATTTTTTAAGTATATAACGGAAATATATGTCTGGTGTAAACATGCTATGACTAAGGCCTGAGAGCTGAAACATGTAAGCGTATTCATGTTGCAGTAACCATGTAGCTTATAAACGTCTACACATTTGGATAATACAGAGTTACCAGCTGCTTCTTACTTTTGGATGTTGTATCAGTGGCAATCCGTCCATAGGGTTCTGCCCCCCTAATCCATGCATCCAGCCCCCTAATCTACATGCAGGGTGCCGGACACATGGATTCCAATGTGCTTTTTTTTTTTTTGAAGCACTTGATTACAGCCCGAGATGTTAATTGGCTTAAAAAAAGGGTGGGCTTGGGTGCAACCCACCCATTTGTGTGACAATAGTGAATTAATATTCGCTACTGTCTTCCTGATTCTCCTCCCGACCAATCAGGAAACAGCTCCTGAGACCCAATTGGCCGGGAGTATAGGCGCGTGCAGGGGCTGTGCCAGGTGTGCCTAGGCACACCCTAAGTACTCTGTGTGGTGCCAATTCCACCTACTGCCCGGGCCCCCCCATGTTGCGCCCCCCCCCCAGCTTTCCTCCTCTCCCCCCGGCTGTTGCAGGGATATGTAAGGATGGAGAGAGGGCGAAAAAGCTAAGAAACATGTAATTTACCAGCCCATTCCTTTTCTAAATGAACACAGTGAACACACTCACTCATTGTGTTCAATCATAACCAAAGCATAGTAAACTGGGTTAATGGGTTATAATGAATAGGAAGCTGCTAAGCACAGAGCACTTCCCATGCATTCACTGTTCAGTCTAAAATAAAACAATTGTCAGCGCAGGTGTGTGATGTCAACCAGAAATGTAGGATAAACGTACAGCCTGGGGATGCAAATGTAATGGATACAGAATGCACAATAGACATATATATATCACCATGTATATACAATTACGGATAGTAACATTAGGTACTCATCCAGTCTATGCCAGCAGTTGGTGATGAGTTGGTCCTGGTAGGTTCACACTGAGGCAGCGCTGAGCCAGAAGCAGAATGGACTTCTAAGGAGACAAGATAAAGAAGGCAAGCGCGCCTCTAAGTGTAAACCATAAGGATTTTATTTAAGCAAAAAGTGCAAGGTACTCACAAAGGTGGAGGTGGAGATCGCATTGCAGTGTAAGCCACTGCGGGCTAAGTGTCCATAATGTCCGTATCTGTTAGAGGGTAGGGAAGTGGTAACTGTCTCTAGGGGATGCAGAGGGGAGGAGAGCACCAGTGGCTTCTGGTGCTTCCTGGTTCTGTCCTGGGAGGCGTGTCGTCACTTCCGGTTCCAGGATGGCAGTGTGATTGCGTGTACGGCGACGCAATGTCGGGGACTCCCGGAGCCACTGGTGCTCTCCTCCCCTCTGCTTCCCCTGGAGACAGTGACCACTTCCCTACCCTCTGGCAGATACGGACATTATGGACACTTAGCCCACAGTGGCTTACACTGAAATGCGATCTCCACCTCCACCTTTGTGAGTACCTTGCACTTTTTGCTTAAATAAAATCCTTATGGTTTACACTTAGAGGCGCGCTTGCCTTCTTTATCTTATTCACTGTTCAGTGCAGGTGAGGCTGCAGAGAAAGACGTGTGTTTGAGCTTTGGGGTGGCCAATCGGGTCCAGGTCTCAGGATCCATTTCCTATTCGGCCAGTAGGGTATGCATTGGCCCCCCGGAGAGAGGAGCAGCAGCCAGGATCCTTCTCTGCCTGCCACCAGTCCTGGGTCTGCCTTACACCCGTCATTAAGCTGCATCTGTCCCTCTCGGTTTTCAATCTCCTCGCTGGCTGTCAGGATTAAGGTGGGGATTGCCATTCTGATCGCTGGATTGATACGGTAAGGAGACCCCTGATCACCTACCTGCCCATCTCCTGGGGCGGGGGGGGGTTGGCGTTGGTTTGCTGCCCCCCCCCAAAATTTTTAAGCACCAGCCGCCACTGTGTTGTATGCTATATGAATGTGGAGTCACCATCGCCCTGGACACTGGTTTTTACAGCTCCTATATGTGCCTTTGTCTGAGCGATGTCTACCTATTTATTTTATAAAATTTGAAGAATTTCATGATTTTGATGAATTGAAGGGTGTATTTTTCTGTAATCAGAAAAACAGACAGCTGGGGTGGGGGGGGGGGGGGTTGATGGGGAATGGGGGGGAGGTAAAGTTCTTAGGCAGTGCCTTCTCTATACCCATTTACTGAGTGCTCAACTAGTTTGTGTAATTACATATTCATGGAAAAGACAGCTGCTAAGATGTAAACAATTTGTTGAAGTGTCCTGAACAGATAGATATTGGTGCAGCTGATGATTATTAATGTCTTACAGGGTGACTCAGGAGGACCTCTGGTGTGTAAAGTCCAGGGAGTATGGTACCAGGTTGGAGTTGTGAGTTCAGGAATAGACTGTGCAAAACCCAACTACCCTGGGGTGTACACACTGGTGACGGCTTACCAAGCCTGGATCAGCAAATACCTGAAGCCTACATTCAATGATGTGTCAAATATCCCTAAACCAACGAGGACATGTGGAGGAAATCTCTACAACAGTGCTCCTTTACTAACATCCAGCTTTTCACACCATCGCTGGGTGATCCTGGTCCCAACTATTCTTCTGATGACACTAATATAACCTAAAAACAGCCATCTCTACCGATGTAGACAGGCATAACAAATGTTCACTTTGCATAGAATACCAAATCGCATGGAAGGAAAAAAAAATGTGTTTTAGCTTACACATGATTGGATGATAGTCAATCCAACTTCACCTCATTCACCAAGCTACATTAAAAAAAAATCACTTTACAAAGTGAGCCTGCTCTACTCCTTTAATAAATCAACCACATTGTCTTCTATTGCCAACATAGGAAAAATAATTTGAGGCTTATTTTTTCTTTAATTGTATGTTTATTAAATGTTTTCCAGAAAGAAAATAAAAAGTTTTAATTTTTAGAGAAATAAAAAAGAAATGTTGCAGAAAAAAAAAACAATATTGTACAAAACAGAACATTAAATCCAATGAATGGAATAACACATATATGAACACTGAATAGAACAATTGCGTATATGGCGTGTATACATACCAATACTTAAAAGTAGAAAATTGACAAACTAAAAAAAGAATTAGAAATATACACAAGGGGTTCTGGGTCAGTGGAAAGGACAGATGGAAAGAAGAAAATTTCCGGCAATGCCATCAAAGACCAGATACAATCAAGATACAGGGGGGATCCATACTCAGATTGGTCCCAGGTGTCCCATATCTTATTGAACCGGGCCACGGCATCACTCACCAGGGCAGTCATATATTCCATTTTCCAAATCTCTGAGATATTGTTTAGCAGTTGGGTTTGAGTAGGGGGTGTGGAGGATAACCAATGTACCGGGAGGGTTCTCTTGGCTGCTAATAAAATATATGCAACCAGTTTATTTAGAAATTTTCCTATATCAGGGAAGGGAAGTCCGAAAAGACAATGTATCGAGTCCAACGGAAGTGCTACTTCTAGCAACCGCTGGAGAAAAGACATTACCATTTCCTAGAAAGGAGCTATAAGCTCACAGGACCAAAAAATATGGTAATGAGTACCGATTGGTTTGTTGCACCTCCAGCAAAGAGGGGACAGTGAGGGATCTTGTTGTTGTAACACTTCAGGCGTTCTATACTAAAAACATCAGAATGTTGAAGGCTGTCTCTCTCTGTGCCACGCATCTAGAAACTTTGGAAGAGGAAGACCAAATCTTATCCCAACAGGAAAGGGAGATAGAACGTTGGAGAATGGATGGCCATTTACGCATGTAAATCTTTGGTGAGAGAGGGAACTTCGTGGAGGATTTTGTATATGGAAGATATTAAGTGCAATTGATAATTTGAGTTTTATGAAAATACAGGAGGTATATGGTTAAACTAAGAAGCTCCTTAAAGCCTAGCCAAAGTCAAGGACAAGAATGTATTCAATTTAGCAGTCCTTGGATATGGTGGCTACATTAGGGCTAGGTAGGACAACAGAAAACTTCCATCTATCATCATGGGGGGGGGGGGGGGGCTATAATCCAGTTTACCAGTTAAGATGCAATTCAGAACAAGCAAAGTGCTCAGGAATTTAGGCTCTCTCTGAATTTTTGGCAGATTTAGGTATTTTTCATTAGGTCTCTCTTCTAAAGAGATAATACACAAGGAGATGTACATGTATTGTAGAGGAGAGGTGGATAGCACTTTTTTTTCTAGCTTTGATGTAAAACTTACAATTCTGATTGGCACTTTCAGTTATTTTATATGCAGTGGGGGAAGAGTGAAATCTGAAGGTAAAAGGCTGCATACACAGACCTGTGAATGATGTATAGATGATAAAAGATGTCAAATCCTGTCAAAGGTATAATTACAAATACTAGGGCCCCATAGCAATATTTTGATGGGACCCCCTAAATATATATATATATATATATATTTTTTTTTGGAGCAGCTGGCAGTGTCAAATCTGATAATACGTGTCATTGATCTTAGGCTCCATTCACACCTGAACGTTTTGTAGCTTGAAGCCTGAAGCTACAAAACGCTGGAGGGGAAAAAAAATCAATGACTCTCTATGGAGTCCGTTCACATCTCCACTCCAAAACGCCTGAAGCCAAGCACCTGAAGCTAAAAAAAAGTTCTGGAGGTATTTTTGTAGCTTGCTGTGGACATTTTTCTACTTTTTACATTGGTGACCTTTTGACCTGTACATAATCAAGCAAAATCGCGGTAAAAACTGCGTGTCTTTCTGCCTAAAAACGCTACGCTCAGGTGTGAATGCAGCCAAAGTACTATATGTCTAGAAAACGCAGCAAGAGAGCTGTCAGCACAGTCAGTGCACTACTAGGGTCCAGTGCTGTAGGTAAAAGGTATATTATATTTTATATTATATTGTGATAATGTTTTATATTATGACAAAATTACTAAAAGTAAAGTATGGTCAAACCTGTCTCATACTTCTTCCTTGGGTCACACATTATATATTCTTTGGTGACTCAGAATCAGCTGATAGTGGGTATTGACAAACTTCTCCTTTAGGCTACATTTACACTGTTACACACAAGTGGCCACACTGGGAAGAATAAGTACTATAAATTATAAAATAATAGGTGGTTAGGACAGTTTTACAGCTCACCTTAACCTTACATGCCAGCTGGATGGGGTGTTACACATGCTGTGGCAAAAATTACACCTATGTCACATTTAGAAGGTAGTTCCACCACCAAATACTACCTATTCAAGAAAGTGGCCTTCACCCAGTGTTAGTGCTGCTAAGCAAAGGAACTCAAGAAGCTGATGGAATGACAGCTTTACTGTAGGCATAGCTCCCAAGTGTCTCTGATTTCGAGGGACGGTCCCTGACTTGCAACAAAGTCCCTCTTTCCTCCTTATTTGTTCCTCATTTTGGTCTGATCTATATAGTTGTATATGAAATGTACTTTTTATCAAAAAAGTGTTTCCCAGTGCTGAACCTTTCATCCAATTTCTAAATTGCTGCATTTGTAAATTTCAAAAGCCAATGTGAAAAAAAAGCACTTGTGGATTTAACTAATCTTTTTTTTGTATAATTCTCCTTTAAGAGGGCGTGGCAAAGGGTGTGTCCTATGCCTACATACTTTTGCTAATAGATGTTCCTCATCCCCATTTAAAAAAGTTGGGAGGTATGCTGTAGGTACTTTTATGTACAAATATATCAACATATCCAATGTTTTTTTTTTTTTTTTAATAAATACATTACTATGTCAAATGATATGCTTTATGCTTGATGTTTAGTGTTAGACCCCTTTCACACTGAAGCAGTTTTCAGGTGTTTTAGAAATAATGCCTGTAAAACGCCTGAAAACTGCCTCCCATTCACTTCAAACAGTGCTTGCACACTGAGGCGGTGCGCTAGTGGGACGGTCAAGCAAGTCCTGCAAACAGCATCTTTGGGGCGGGTTGAAAGCGCTGTAAATATCGCTCCCAAAACGCCCCTGCCCCCGCCCCTTCCAAAGCACCTGAAAAGCGCTTCAGAAGTGCCGCAAAACTGGTCTTTTTTGTGTTTTTTGAGGTCCCGTTATCACGTGACCTTTAAAAAAACTGCCCGCTGGAACCCAGAAACTGTCACAAAAGTGCCGCTAACACACAGCAAAAACGGCCATGCAGTGTAAAAGGAGCCTAAATAAACATTCCAGAACCCAACACCTTCACATTTTAGTTATCAACGTCCACCTCATCCAACTCTTTGCTTGATAATGCACAGTAAAGAAAATTAGAGATGAGCATTAGAAGGAGCAAACCTCTGAAATTTGGTCTGAATCCATCATCGTCCTAATTTTGGGATCAACGTTAAGAAAACCTTTCAAGAGACAAACATGGAGGCTTTAGTACTTTCCGGGTCATGTCTATAAGAGATCCAAAAGCAATCATCTCAAAAAGTATTAGGGAGAGATAGTGTCACGTACCTGGTGGTAGAGTCTGACTTATGCATTAGGCAACCTCTCTTTCGGCCCTAGTTCCAGAACCCCTGGTAGAGTAGACAGAGAGCGCTGGAGCACAGGGGAGCATGAGGGCTGGATGGGACACAGGTGGTGGTATGAAGTTGTCCCGTAGTCAGTGCTAGACTGAAGAGTAGTGGTGCAGGGCGGGTCGTTAACTTGCGGTCAGAGCGGTACTGAAGGAGCAGGCAATTAGATGGTCGGGTGCAGGCAGGGTCGTTAACTGGCAGGCAGGTGTGGTACAGAAGGAGCAGGCAATCGGATGTTCGGGTGCAGGCAAGGTCGTTAACAAGCAGGCAGGTAAGGTACAGACGGAGCAGGCAATCGGATGGTCGTAGACAAGCTGGGGGTCGGTGCGGGTATAGTTCAAGCAGACGTGGGTTCAGGCCGGGTCGCAGGTAATCAGGAAGCTCAGAATGGGTAGCTCAGGAACACAGTAACGCTGTAGATCAAACAGCACTTGCTACAGGAAGCAGGAAGTTTAACCACTTAAGGACCGGAAGGATTTCCAGCTTTAGGACCGGAGCCCTTTTTGCGATTCGGCGCTGCGTCGCTTTAACTGACAATTGCGCGGTCATGCGACGTTGTACCCAAACAAAATTTGCGTCCTTTTTTTCCCACAAATAGAGCTTTCTTTTGGTGGTATTTGATCACCGCTGCGTCATTTCTGATCGCCGCTATAAACAAAAGAAGAGCGACAATTTTGCAAAAAAAAACAAATTTCTTACTTTTTGCTAAAATACAAATCCAAAAAAAAAAATATAAAAAAACCTTTTTTTTCACCGTTTTTGGCTGATTTATATTCTTCATCATATTTGCGATAAAAAAAATCGCAATCAGCGTTTATTGATTGGTTTGCGCAAAAGTGGTCGCGTTTACGGATGATGAGAATTCATTTTTGGGGTTTTTATTTTTTTTTATTTTTTACTAATAATGGCGACGATCTGCGATTTTTAGCGGTACTGCGATATTGCAGTGGACAGGTCGGAACATTTTGACACTTTTTTGGGACCATTGGCATTTATACAGCGATCAGTGCTATAAAAATGCACTGATTACTGTGTAAATGCCATTGGCAGTGAAGGGGTTAACCTGCAGGGGGCGCTCTAAGGGTTAACTGTGTTCCCTGGGCGTTCTAACTGTATGGGGACTGCCCTAACAGGGGAAGGGAAGTGGTCACAGCCTTCACGTACAGCCCTTCCCCCTCACACAGAGCGGAGGTCCATGTTTACTTACACGGACCTCCGCTCCTTCCCTCCGGGGGGGCATCGCGGGTGGCCGGCGGCAATCGAAGCCGCCGCACCCGCTCCCTGGCCCTCCCCGGACACAAATACCCAAACCCAGAACCCGAACCCAAACTTTTTTCAAATGTCCGCGTACGGGTCTGGGTCACGGACACCCAAAAGTTTGGTACGGACCCGAACTTTACAGTTCGGGTTCGCTCAACTCTAGTGGTAAGAAGTTTCCTTTGAGGTATCCATTAACGTTGAATTTTAATCACCTGACAAGCCCCTTAAGATTTAATGGTGGCTTGGAACTAATTATATCCATGAAAAACTCGTAGCACCAAGACATGATAACTACTTTGCTTGGGAGAGATTCTGGCATTCGTTGACTTCATGGTTGGCTAAATCTCAATGTTAACTTACTTTGTTGATTTCTATGTGCTGCCTATGATGTTATCATTTGGTCATGTTTTCATCTTTGCTGCTCTGCTACTCAAATATTATTATGTTGTATTGTGTCCTATATGAGCCGCTTTCTGTATTTTTTTTTATTTTTAAATCAATAAAAATACTTTATCTGAAAAAGATGTAATGGTGGCCTCATACTGACAGATGACAGATCACTAGCAATGATCCTCACCTTTCTGCACAGCATGAACAGGAGCTCTTATATGGCCTGTATACTGCAAACATCCTGAGATGGTGTTGAGATGTCTAACTTTATGCACAGATTAAAGTATATCTACAGCTTTTTTTTTTTTTTCACTTTATTTTGAAAAGAGCGTGAAAAGTGTAAACAAACATTTCGGGTTCTTATTTTGGGGGGGGGGGGGGGGGTTGCTATTCGTGTTGCAATCAAAAGATTTTACTTTACCGCAAGGGGACTCCTGAGTACTACGCTTGCTGAAGCAAATTAGAAAGTGCTGTCTTCTTCGGTACCTAGTCCAGTCCAGAATCACCAAAATTTATCTGGATGCCTTGTCCTTAAGCAATAGGCAGTGCGTTCACTCCATCCGACACCAGACAGAGGAAGGCCATAGAACAATATTTTAACCCACTGGGGCAATTGAGTTCCATTATTCTGGGGCAATTATTTTCCAAAGCTACTCCCTCGGGCACCCACCCCACCATACCCGCTGCAGTAGCAGCTTGGCGTTACTTCATTAAAACTTCCCCTAAGTCTTTGCTTCTGTCCACCATCCCTATTCCCCTGGAGGTATTCAAATTCTTAATTCCTAATCTTCTTCTTAAACAAGGGTCCCCCTGAACCTTGTTTTCCTCCAGGACCTAATGCACAGTGGTAAAATGCTCCCCATCAGTGATATCAGAGAGTCGCTTATTGCCTCGCCCTTGGATCAGTTTACTATTTTCAAATCTCAGCCTACCTAAGGCTAAAGGCGTCCCTCACAGAAGAAGAGCCTCATCCACAAATACCACAAAAGAATTCAAGCTGTCATTGATGTTAAAGGGGGCAATACACGGTATTAATCACTTGCTTACTGGGCACTTAAAGCCCCCTCCTGCCCAGACCAATTTTAGGCTTTCAGCGCTATCGCATTTTCAATGACAATTGCGCGGTCATGCGACGTTGTACCCAAACAACAATGTTATAATTTTTTCCCACAAATAGAGCTTTCTTTTGGTGGCATTTGATCACCTCTGCGGTTTTTATTTTTTGTGCTATAAACAAAGAGCGACAGTTTTGAAAAAAGAACAATATTTTTTACTTTTTGCTATAAATAAATATCCAAAAAAAAAAAATATATATATATAAAAAAAAAAATCATTGGGTCTGGCTGAGATATATTCTTCTACATATTTTTGGTAAAAAAAAAAAAAACGCAATTGGCGTATATTGATTGGTTTGCGCAAAAGTTGTCGCGTCTACAAACTATGGGAATTGATTTATGGCATTTTTATTTTTTTACTGGTAATGGCGGCGATCTGCAATTTTTATTGGAACTGTGATATTGCAGCAGACATGTTGGACATTTTTTACACTTTTTTTGGGACCAATGACATTTATACAGCCATCAGAAATTTAAATGTCTACTGATTACCGTATAAGTGTCATTGGCAGGGAATGGGTTAACCTACAGGGAGCAGTGAAGGGGTTAACTGTGTTCCCTGTATGTGTTCTATCTGTGAGGGGGCGGGGCTGGCAGGGACATAACAGATCTAACTGATCCCAGTGACAGGAATCAGTAGATCTGTTATGTCCCCCTTCACAGAATGGAGAACTGCCGTGTTTACATTGGTGGTTCCCCGTTCTGCAGCTCTAACATGCGATCGGGGGTCGCGAGCAGACATCGAGTCCACCCGACCCGTGGGCACGCCCACACAGCGTGTGAGTGCGCACCGGGAGCGTGCACAAGGGCGGACGTCCATGGACGTCCGCCTGGCAATTGAGATAGGCTCTGTAGCCATCTTTTGGCTATAGCACGGATCTGAACTGGTTAAGTTAAATTTTGGTCTCATCACTCCAAATTACTAAGATAAGATTAGAAGATTTGAGGCTTGTCTCTGCGCTGTTTGGCGCATTGTAAGCGGGATACTTTGTGGCATTTGCGTAGTAATGGCTTTCTTCTGGCAATTCGACCATGCAGCCAATCTTTTTCAAGTGCCTCCTTATTGTGCAGCGTGAAACAGCCACACCACATGTTTTGGCTTGAAGTCTTTTGTGGTATTTGTGGATGAGGCTCTTTATAAAGAAATCATAAATTCTGCCAGGGTATGTAAACTTATGCACACAACTGTATACTGGGATTTTGTACTTTCCAAATATGCTGCAGAAATCTCCCTCCACTAAGTCTGGCTACAGCCATTTTAACTGTGGGCAGTTGAAGCTGCTGCCTGTTCACTTCCTGGATTTACACAGACACACAGAGGCACACCTCCAGCTCTGCAGCCCTGCAGCTTTCATTGGCCCTCTTATGACTCACCCCCCCCCCCCCTCCGTTTCTGGTAAACTCTCACAAGAGTAAGAGAGAGAGAGCTGTGCATGATGTCATAAGCCTAGGCTAATGACCAGACAAGAAACAGGAAGTGGGCTGTATAAGGTATTTACTGGCAGAAAAAAAAATGTTTTGCTATCCAAAGTTAAAATAACAAGGGTATTAGATTTAATAGATGGGAAGTTGAAAAAAGGACCTTTGAAAAGGATCAACCTGAGAGTGGTGGCAAGTTTATAGGTAGCTAAGTAATTGTTGATAATGAAAGAGGTGTGATGGCGATAGGGAGTATTCTTGTGAAAGGATTTGGAAAGTCTTGAATGCACTAGGATTGCTATGATATAAGGACGTTATATTGATGAAACCGCAAGTGCACTGGAGGTCTATATGGGTTTATGACAAGCATTGATCCATTTTTAACTAGTGAGTGCATTTTTATTATCTTTTATTCTTTTTAATAACTCGCTACACCTAGATGAAGGCGCCCTCTTGTATTATATATGCATTAGGTTCTCAAGACCTAATCTGAGAGAAGCTTCATCCACTTCATCTGGTGTTCCCTACCACCCTCCTGGTCCTTTTATGTGCCCCTTTAAATGACGGTTGGGTTGAAAAACTGGCCAACAAACAAGCTAAATCTGAAAGAGTCTGTAACCCCTGGATACGATTTTAGATTATTTGCATTCACCAATCTAAGTTGGGGTACTATCGAAGTTGTGGAGAACGTGTCAAAAAGATCATTCCTCTATTTTTTCTTTTCTGCTTTTACTTTTAAGGTGGTCTTCATCTCCTTTCCCCATTATATTTTCTTATATTCTTACAGTATCTGTGGCAGAGCGGTCGACAATGTTACTCTTAGCCTTTGGTTCATGCCTGTCCATTGATACCTATAGTCAGGTCTAGTTTTTGGATACCAATGTTGCCTTACTAAAAATCGTATGGATGAACATACTGTATGTTCCTGTATAAATGTTTGTATCTTACTTAAATCCTAATAAAAAATTTAAAACAGAAATAATTTCCTTTACTTTATAAACTCAATGAAAATGAGAGGAAATCTCTCCAAAGTGATGAAAATCCCATCTTTGGCAGTTGTTGCTGGAACACGCGTCCCCATTGGAAGATTTCCTCGATATTTTTGTCCTGGTAAAAACTACAAATTTGGGAATTTACCATTTATTTTAGTCCCAGTACCATTATCCAGTAGGGCATATAGAGAGGGGGTACTCCCCTCCAAGTTAGAAGGGGGTCTAATCTTATTATACTTATACACTTATTAAAAGCTAGAAAAAAAGATTTATTCTGTCATTTAATTGGCTGGCTGATAAATTGATTAATTAATGATTATTTGGTTCTGATTATTTAATGGGATCACTGCCCTTCAGTACTTTTTTAATACTTAATCTGAGAACAATAATTATCATCATTTTAATAAAAGTAAATGAAAGTAAATTATATAATCTGCCTGAATATTGTCTTCTCTTGTATTCCTCCCCACCTATCATCAATATGCTTATCCTTTTTTAATAAATAAAATCTCTTTATTTTCATTACTTACTTTATATTAAGTGCAGCGATGTCATCCCCAGGTCTATGTGCTTCTTTATGCAATGCAGATAAATCATGGCTGGTGGGAGGGACCGCAAGGGTGCCGTGCTATTTTCAGGAAGCCACATATCTCAGAACTCCTTTCAAGAACCCTTAGCCATGATGCAAGCAGTGGGCTGGCTCTTGGGAGGAATTATGTAAATTTAAAAATGCCCTCATGGGTGGGTGTCAGTCTAGAGGTGTGGGTAGTGAAAGGGGTGGGTCAGGAACATTCAGACTGGGGAGTAGGGATGAGCTAAACATACCTGGGTTCTGTTTGAACAGGGTTCGGAGAACATTAGAACCCAAATAAAATAATTCGGAGCTGAATCTCTAAAATCAATATTAGCAAACTTCTATCAGGCTAAGGATTGTCAAACATTTGGCAAGCGCTCTGGGCACTGACATAGGGGAGATGTAATAATGCATTTGCGTAATTTGTCCGGGAGCAGCAATTTTAACACTTAAGTCTTTAAATCTTGTGAAGTGAAAGTGAAAGCTTAAATGTGCAAAATTTATTTAACACCTTCCTGACCGGCCTATAGCACAATGGCGGCTGAGCAGGAGCATTGTTGTTCTGGGAGGATTCCCAGAACGCGCCTTGTGTGTGGTCACAGTTGATGACTGATCATTGTACCGGCTTACTGCTAGTATTATGTGATGACTGTGAGCAATGACAGCAAATTACATGAAAACTGTAAACAATGGATTGCTTCCTGTCATGCCATCCATTATATACAATTGTGTTGCTAGCTGTGATTGGTCACGGTGATCACATGGTACAGACAGGGCCAATCACAGCCCATCTGTACCAATGCGATTATCTTTGGACAATCACAGCTAATCACAACATAATACACTGAAGAAATGGAGAAGGTGTTTCTAAGTGCAGTATTAGGATAGTTTATTAAGCCAACAAAATAAAATACACTTACAAGATGAAGATAAAATCTGACTCATATGACCATCACATGTAGGGCTGGGTTCCTGTCCCTGAGCTCTGAATCCTCTTGTCAACCAGGAGTAATAGAAGGGATGTGGTAAACCGACTGGAAAGGGACCTGGTGGAATGCACGCCTCACTTGTAGACCACACAAGGCGGCAGTGATGCCAGGATGGGGGCTTTAACGCATTTCAGAGCAGGCACACAATGCTCCTTCATCAGACAGATATCGCAAGAGTCAAGCCCGAAGTAAATAAAGGGAGAGGGGGTGGGCAGGGGCATGTCACTGGGGGGAATATACACCAGCAATGGAAGAGGAGACAGAGGGATAGTTTATATACCACTGAGTCCTCCATTTAGCTGACAATAAAATAGAATGAAATGGAGTACAAATACATGGGAAACAAAGGTTAGAAAACTTAAAGCAGAGTTCCAGCCATAAAATGTTTTGTTTTTAAAGTCAGCAGCTACAAATACTGATGTCCACCCCTTGAGGCCGATTCATCCACCGCCTTGGGTGCAGGTGCCACCATTCCAACTAAGCAATGGAGCCTTCAGGCTTCACAGCCGATTTCCTACTGCGCATGTGTGAGGCGCTTTGTGAATGACCAGCTCATCTTCTGGACACACACAGGTCCCAGAAGATAGCGGGGGGGAGAAGGAGGAGGGCTTGCCACAGAAGAGGACGTGACTTACTTCACCACGGAGGGGCTAGGGCGGAAATACACTCAGTACTTCCGAGACGGTAAGAAAGAAAAAAAAATGTATAGATATCCAAAAACGAGGGGTGGAGGGGTGGTCCTTTAAGACCACCTTGTAAAAGTGGGTGGAACTCCACTTTAATAATACCAAAAATAAGGATTATGTGTATATATCTCAGTGTTACCTGTCAGGACACAACCATTGTTAAGAGCACTAAAAATAACTTATGTAAGTCGTGATTGTGAATATAAAAAAAAATTAAATAAAGATATATCAGCACCAGTGTTGTTGGTTTCGAACATGCAGAACTGGCTCTTAGGAAGTTTCTGCAGCCAGGTGGTGGCAACTCCTGTAGTGTAAAAAGGAGCTGTCTTCTGTAGGCTTAGTGTAGTTTGTGGCATTGATGCAATTGTTCTCATGATACATATCCAAATGAAGAAAGGCTAGATGATCCGTATCTATTACTGAGGTGAGACCCATATAGTTGTTATTACAATGTACTACAAAATCCTCTATACTAGAGACCTCACCATCCCAAATGATTATAATGTTGTTAATATGATACGCAAAGTATAATGGTTATTGTTCCAGATGTAGCGGGGTTCCCAGTGTTCCATAGTCAAGTTCGCATATGAGGGAGCAAAATTGGCACCCATAGCTGTGCTGTGTACCTGGAGGTAATATACCTCACCAAACAAAAAATAATTGTGCGTTAGGCAAAATCAAGCAGCATCCAAAATAAATTGTCTGGGATTGACTGAGGGGTCCTTACAAAAAAAAAAAAAAATACAAGGCTCCTGTGGTGACTTCATGGAGTATTGATGTGTAAAGTGACTGTACATCTAATGAGACCCTCATATTGGAGGGCTCCCAAGAGTAAGCGGTAAGTAATTCTAGAATTAGTAATTCTAGAATTGAATGCCGTCTCTAATATATGATGGCAAACTTTGTGCTAGAGGCTGTAAGAACATATCAATGTACTAGGAGAACTAGTTACAGTCTTCATGGCGGCCACTATTAGCCTGCCAGGGGGGTTGGAAGTGTTCTTATGTGCTTAAGGAAGATGGTAGAAATATGGCGCATGAACAGATGATTTAATTAAAAATGTGGGCTCTGTCTTAGAAATAATTTTAATTTAATTTTATCTTTGCATGCTTTTTGAGCACGTATGGTTGCTTCACTAGCAAACTCAGGCAGAGGATCTTTCCCCAACTTTATTTAGGTCTTACTATTGCACAGTAGGCTGAGTTCCTCATTAGTGTAGTCATCCCTATTCTGTACAACTATTGTCCCTCCCTTATCTGCAGGTTTTTTATGATTATAAAGCATTATTTTTAGCAAGAGTGAGATTATAATCATACCGTTTATTGTTGTGTGCACTACTGCACATATGTAAAAACTCTAAGTATACTATTCGATAAAATGTTTTTATACAAGGTCCCTTAGACTGTGTGGGATAAAAAATAGATTTAGGTTTTAGTGTAGTATGTTGGATGGGGGAGAACTAATGAGGTGTTGGGTAAATAGTGCAAAAAGAAAAAACCTAACCAGATGGGACTTTATTGGTACCAGAAAGTAAAGGTTACACAATTTATATGTATAAAAAGTTATATTTTATTACAAACATTTATAAAAGAACAATAGATAAAATCAGAGTTTACAGTATCCTGTTCCATTGGCCATATAACTATGCCAGCCAAAAAAGCGCAATGGTGAAACACTGTCAGTATAATTTGCAGGCGTGATATAAGTGGTTGACATGTTTCGCTCATAGCTTCATCGGGACCTTGTCATCTGGACTGCAAAGGTAACAAATTAAATGCCTGACCAAGAAAAAGACACAGTAAGCAACCTGTCATCTGTAGTATTGCATTTATAGCATTTAAATCACAATCCGTGTGAGTTTATGTACTCCTTTAGGCAATGTAGTTTGAGACCATTATCTCAGAATAAAATAGGATATTTGGAGGGTAACATATACGGATTAATTGGTATGATGCTGGTGCCTAAATATAGAATAGTATAGGCTGTTTATCATGTTAAATGTATGCAGACAGTATATAGAGAGCTTGCCTTCATGGGCCCTCTGCTGTATGTGCAGCCGCTGCAATGTCAAAGTGGAGTTCCACCTGGTGGGCATGTCATAAATCAAGCAGGATATAGGCTGGTGGAATTCTCGCTGAATTTCAGGCAACCGAACACTGGCTGTGTATAACCGCCTTAAATTGCTACAGACTCTTGCAACTCTGGGTACCTGTTTAAACACTTCAGCCCTGGAAGGATTTACTCCCTTAATGACCAAGCCATTTTTTGCCATACGGCACTGCGTTGCTTTACCTGACAATTGTGCAGTTGTGTGACTTTGTACCTAATTAAAATGTATGTCCTTTTTTTCTCACAAATAGAGATTTCTTTTGATGGTATTTGATATTTTTTGCGCTATCAACAAAAAAAGACCGATAATTTTGAAAAAAAAAAAAAAATCATATATATATATTTTACTTTCTGCTATAAAACATATCTAATAAAAAAAATAATAACAAATCAAATTTCTTCATCAGTTTAGGCCAATATGTATTCTTCTACATAGTTTTGGGTCCCAAATCCCAATAAACGTATATTGATTGGTTATGCAAAAGTTATCACGTCTACAAACTATGGAATAGATTTATGGCATTTTTATTTATTTTATTTTTTTTTACTAGTAATGGCGGCAATCAGCGAATTTTTCGCGGGATTGCGACATTGCGGCAGACAAATTGGACACTAAGTGACACTTTTTGGGGACCAGTGACACTAATACAGTGATCAGTGCTGCAAAAAAGCACTGTCAGTGTATAAATTACACTGGCAGGGAAGGGGTTAACATCACAAGCGCCAAAGGATTAAGTGTGTTCCCTGGCGGGTCCCAGCAGCCAACGTGGCCACCGATCATATGCTGGAGAGGGAGAACGGCAGTCTGCCTATGTAAAAAGGTAGGTCATTCTGCCAGCGAGGAAGAGAAAGATCTTGTGTTCTTGCTAATCAGGAACACAGATGTCTCTCTTCCTCCAGTCAGTCCATCCCCACACAATTAGTAATCACTCCTTTTTATTGGCTCCCATCGCCAGTTGCACGCATGCCCCAGACCCCGAGGCGGAAACAACGCACAGGTACAACGTTTCACGCAGCCGGACTGCCCTGCCACAATAAATGAATAGGGGGCGGTCATAGTTAAGTAGTAGTTAATAGTAGTTAAGAGCCGCTGCACCACCAAATTGAGGACATGTGCCAGGCATGGCACATGTGTCATCTTTCCCTATTGAATGACGGACAGAATGTTAGTGTCATTATTACACACCTGGCGTGAACCACCTCTGGGCTTGCCCCTGCAGATCTGAAAGAATCCCGTGTGGCTCCTGTCCTCTAGACACACCAGCTGAAGCACTGAATGGCATCTTTTAGTGTGACTCGTTGAATAGCCCCTTGAACGCTTAGGCGGTACTGGTGGTTCATAGGACAATTGAGCAGAGGAGAGCATGGAGGAGGAGGAGGGGGTGGAGCTGAAAAATTCACATCATCACCACCAGCTGTATGGAGACATGGTGGAAAACAAGCTCCAGCACTGCGCCCTGCCTGCAGCCTTTCTAGTTGCAAAGTCTGCAAATTGCAACAGCTGCACATATGCTAATAAAAGGCCCAGACAGCTGAGCTGTGGGAAGAGGGCTGGGAGATAACAGCTCCACAATGTGATGGAATAGGGTGGCTGCTCTCTACTCTACCATGACGGCTGCCTCTGGAGGACATCCTACCTCATTGGGGTTGTGCCTCACCCTTACTTTTCTCCTCTACTCTATTTGGCACCCAAGTAGCGTCAGTGACCTCATCGTCATCATCTCCTCTATCCTCATTACCACTGGAGACAACTTGGTAATATGCTGTGGCTGGGGGAACTTGACTGCCAATGTGTTGTTAATCAGTGTTCTCCCCTCTCTGTAGTCTCATGTTCCTACCTTCCTCAACCTCAAAGTCAGAACCAACTTCTGAATCAAATAATGCCTATGCACCGCCAAGGAGCAATTGGCTGACACTGTGTTCAAATAACATGATGCTGGGGCTTTGGCAGGAGTAGATGTGGGCAAGGAGACAGAATAAGCCACTCTGGCAAATGCAGTGGACTGTGCACTAGTCTCTGCTTGGGTGATAGAGGATGAGAATGATGATGGTTTAGTAAGCCAGTCCACCACTTCCTCTGCATGCTGTGGCTGGATAGCACGGGCAACATCACTAAAGAGGAAATGATGCCCAGACTGAGGATGAAACATGTCCACCTTTGCCTGTAGACACAGACGCTGCTGGCCCCCTCACATAGGCATTGGAACATTTGCCTCTCCCAGACATGATAGGGGGGGCTTATTACCGAAATGTAATAGAGACGGGGAAATGTGTAATTGGATGCACTTTATTCAATGGAAAGTGGTGTTTGGTGTACTTTAACATGAGGACTGCTGCTCACAGATAAAACGCAGCAACCAAAAAAAAAAGGGGGGGGTGTACAGCACTGTATACAGCACTAAATCACTGCTCTACACAGACACACTCCACTGACACTAAAATATACTGCAGTAAAAGCACACTGATGCACTACAATATACTGCACTAAAATTGCACTGACACACTACAATATACTGCAGTAAAATTGCACTGATGCACTACATTATAGTGCAGTAAAAGTGCACTGATGCACTACACTGACACACTTCAATATACTGCAGTAAAACTGACACTATAATAAAAATGCATGGTCGCACTACACTGTACTATCACACTATAGCACACTAACTCACTAGTAGCAATGAACAGAGCACTTTTCTACTTCCATTTCAACATCACACTGCAAATTGCTGCTCTGGAAAGAAACCTTTTATAGTGTGGGGTGTGTGTATGAGCAATGAGCCATGATTGGGCATAGTCATCATGACTTTCTCCAATCATGGCTCTGACAGTGCTGTGTCCTGATTGGGCAAAGCCTTCATTGCTTCAGCCAATCAGGGCTTAGAATCCACTGTGCGGCACGCAATGCATTGTGGGCCATTCGGCGGGCCAAACAAACGGCCAAACTCCCTGCCAGGCGGATAAACAGCCAATGTTCAGGCCAAACTTTTACTTGGCATGAACTACTTGCCCAGCACTAGTAAACAGACACAGGAAACTCTGTGATTCACCAGAATCAATCACCAGGTCAATCACCAGGTTCAAGCCACAAATCATTGGCTTGGACCTGGTAACTGATCGCTGCTGGATCAAATTACAGCACCCCTGGGCGCCCGCCCCTGGCTTGGAAACAAGCAGGGAGAGCAGATCACTTTTTTTTACATGATCCTGCACATAGTGGCGGCCCTGTAGCAGTAAAACTGCTATGGGGCGGTGGGCAAGTGGTTAAAAGGTATACAAACAAAAAGAAATCAATGCGCACCTAAAAAAGTCTTCGAGCAGGACTACACTTTCACAAACATCCAGATATACAGCTGCTGGGTAGCCTCCAAGTAGATTAAGATATACTGTATATGGGGAACAAGTAGTAGATTCTCACTGACCACCACCAGAAATGCCAAAGGATCTCAGCAGCCAGATTACTGCTTAGAACATTTGAATAAATACATCCCAGCCATTAGATTATTATATTATAAGACTGTATAAGAATAATTGCAGTGCTCAGTAATAATGTGATTCACAAATGAAGAGTCCAGTGGCTAAATAGTCCCAGAATTGCTTTCTGAACCTTCACTATATAAGTAACAACCACCGGCTATGACATGCTTTTAATATAGAGGAGGATTGCACACTCATCAGAATGTATTGCTGTCTAATGGAGAGATAGAACAGCAAAATGCGCTTATTGATCACAATTTCTCTCCCTCCAGAGATGTATTATTCCTTTCCTTCAGTCACGGTTGCTGCATTCCTCAGGTCCATCCAAAGATTATGACCAGCTAATCTAATCAAGTCTGACTAATCAAGTCTGTCCATTGTGTAAGGCGTCTAAAGAAAGCATGCAGCTGTTTTCTCTATACTGTTAGCACTGACTTGTTTTTGGGTTGTTTTTGGATTTGCTTTGGATGTTATAAGACTGATACAGTATATCCGCCTTAACCCAAGGAGTTGGAATAAATACAGAAAAGAGAAAAAATTGCTTTCCATAAAGTAGTAACATTTATTGAAAGATAAAACCAAAGGAAAACCACTTGAAAATACATAAATATTATTTCTTAAAATATCCTTTTTTTTTTAAATATATTTCTTAACAATCCAAACAAAAAGTTTATATAAATACTACTAACTATCCCATCTTTCATTCAAGAACAAAAAACTATAAACAATTCCATTGGCCTTAATAATTACTGAGGCCATTGGAACCCAAGGTGTTAAGCTAATATATCCAGAAAGCCTCATTCCTTGAGGTTCCCCTGATTACATTTCACCTTCTCCGATGCCTAAACACTGTCAATTCCACAAATTTTGAACCTGTGGGGTAATGTTGTGGAAACGTCTAAAATGTAGAGATAAATTATGGGCTTTGAAAGTTTTCCGAATGTTATTGATATGTTCATTCAACCTAACCCTTGACTATTTGTCACAAGGGCATACTAAATGGTAAGTTACATAAGTAGTTTCACATGAAATAAATGTATCAATTTCATATTTACTTTCATATATACAATTATATTATGGTTTGACAGGCAAAACTGTCCCTAAAAACTGGATCTTTCAATAGGATAGGCCAGTATGTGTTAACTAAAGATTGCTTCAGTATCTTTATATTGCATATTATAGTTAGAAATAGAGTTGAGTGAACCCGAACTGTAAAGTTCGGGTCCATACCGAACTTTGGGGTGTCCGGGACCGGGACCCGAACCCGGACTTTTCAAAAAAAGTCCAGGTTCGGGTCCGGGGTTCTGGTATTTTATTCCACGCGTTGAAAAGCTGCCAAGGGCAGCCAATCAACAAGCGTTTCACTGGTTTTCCCTAGATGCCATCACAGCCATGCCTACTAATGGCATGGTTGTGATTGGTCAGTGCACCATGTGACCCAGCCTCTACATGGGGCTGGAGTCACCGTGCTGCATGTCACATGCTCTCAGGATAGTTTAGGGAGAGGATGCTGCTGGCTCTGTGAGGGACAGATTGCAGAACATCTCATCCTGCATTACTGAACGACCTGATTGTGGACTAGGGAGAGATACTAGCACTGCTGCTTTGAGGGACAGATTGCACACCTCTTCCTGCTGCACAGAACAATCTGACTGGACTAGGTAGAATCTGTTGCTTTAAGGGAAAGATTATTCTTCTAAAATCATCTCCACCTTGTACAGGGAAAGGTTCCAGCTGTTGCTTTAAGGGAAAGATTATTGTTCTAAAATCATCTGCAGGCTCCATTCACTAAGTGTATTGTAGCCGCATAGAGCCATATTAGTGTTATAAAATCATGTCCAAGCTCCATTCACTAAGTGTATTGTAGCTGCATAGAGCCATATTAGTTTTATAAAATCATGTCCAAGCTCCATTCACTAAGTGTATTGTAGCCGCATAGAGCCATATTAGTGTTATAAAATCATGTCCAAGCTCCATTCACTAAGTGTATTGTAGCCGCATAGAGCCATATTAGTGTTATAAAATCATTGATACACAAGTGTATTTTTATCCATCTCTAGAGTTGAGCGAACACCTGGAAGTTCGGGTTCTGCTGGTCCGTCCGAACTTCGGGACAAAGTCCGGGTCCGGGTCCGGACGGAACCCGAACGATCGCACGGACAACGAACCCCATTGAAATCAATGGGGACCCGAACTTTTAGGCACAAAAATGGCTGTAGCAAAGTCCTGGAAAGCCCCAGAGTGCTGCAAAAGGAAGTAAAATGGGGGTAAGGGTAGGGCAAGTGCCCTACAAAAAAATGGGGACAGGGAAATAACTTTAAATATTTTTAAAAAAATAAAAACTTAAAAAATGCAAAAATGGAGGTGAATGTGGATCATCTTCAAACTGTGTCTGAAAAGTATTAATTAACGGTAGAAGCCATATAACTGTTCTAAAATCATCTTCAAACTAGGGCAAGTGCCCTACAAAAAATGGGGAGAGGGAAAATAAATTAAAATCAAATAAAAAAATGGGAAAGGGGGTGGATGTGGAGTAGGAGTCTAGAGGTTGACTAGGCCGTGACCGTGGAAGTGGCGGTGGTAGAGGAGTAGGAGGAGGTAGC
>BLSH010170988.1:75626-91754 GCA_018402905.1 Glandirana rugosa
TATATCACATGTGAGTAATGCGACACACACACACACACATATATATATATATATATATATATATATATGTATAATCTCACATATATAAAATTCTGTGGGAGTATAGACTATATATCAGTGCATTCGGGGTGTACGTACGGTATATAGTACACTTGATGTGGTGTCTTAAAATATATACACTCTAATATGTATATATATATATATATATATATATATATACACACACACACACACAGCGTAATGAGTGTACACTATATATCAGTGCATTCGGGGGTGTACGTATGGTATATAGTATACTTGACGTGGTGTATTAAAATATATACAGTCTAGTATATATATATATATATATATATATATATATATATATATATATATATATATACACACACACACAGTGTACTGAGTGTACACTATATATCAGTGCACTCGGGGATATATACGGTATATAGTACACTACTTGACATGGTGTCTTAAAATATATACAGTCTAATATATATATACACACTCAGCGTATTGAGTGTACACTATATATCAGTGAATTTGGGGGGTGTACATACAGTATATAGTGCACTTGACATGGTGTCTTAAAATATATATATATATATATATACACACACAGTGTATTGAGTGTACACTATATATCAGCGCATTCAGGTGTGTACGGTATATAATACAGTGTAGTGCGGTGTTAAAAAAGAATACCCATTGTGTCAGGAAGACCACAAAGGAGAGGCCGATGCTCCCAGGCCACTAAAAGGGGGCAAGCAGCTTCTGTGTCTTCAGTGAAAAGTGGTGAATGGCGGACATCGTGCATCCTCTGCAGGCGGGTCCTTTTTTCCTTCTGCTGGCCGTGCTGTTCAGCCACAACATGCAGAAGAGTTGGTGGAGTGTATAACTAAGCCGTCCTCATCCTCCTCGTCCTCTTTCACCCAGGCTCATACAAGTTTGCCTTCCAACGCAGCTGGCAAAGCGGCCTATTCCACTGGATCCTTGTCCACAGTTACTCCTTCTGTAGCCCCACCATCATGCACGGAGGGGTTACCAGAATTATTTGAGCATAGTGTCGGTTACATGCTGATAGAGGATGTGCAACAATTTGAAGGCTCCAATGTTGATTCCCAGGTTAAGGAAGGGAGTTGCGTGAGCCTAGAGACAGGGGGTGCAGCAGAAGGACAAGAAACTAGCAGTCTTGTTCCTCCAGCTGCAGCATATTGCCAAGTTTTTTCCAGTGACGAGGAGGGAGGGGATGATGAGGACACAGACTGTACTTGGGTGCCTGAAAGAAGAGAGGCGGAAAGTGAGGATGAGGAGGAGTAGGCACAACTCCAATGAGGCAGGATGTCCTCCAAGGGCCAGCTTAAAGGCAGCCAGCCAATTGCATCAGACCACAGAGCTCCACAGGTGCAGGGCACTGCTGGCTCCCTGCTGACTTTCAAAAGTTCTTTCTTGTGGGTATTTTTCAACACATGTGCAGTAGATCGCACCGTTGCCATTTGCAATCTATGTTTGAAGTGGTCAAGCATGGCCAGAACTCCAGCCACTTGGGCACTACTGTCTTGATAAGACATATGACGACCAGCCATGCATTCCGTTGGCAACAGTACCTGAAGAACCCACACCAGAAAACAAGGCGGACTTCTCCTTGTTCCTCATCTGGGATCTCAACCCTTTGTATACCTCCAGTCCTCCCCGGCTAAGAGAAATTAAGGTCTACCAATGCGTAGCCAATCTGCTAGCAGTACACCACCAGGTGAATTCAATATCCCTACCCCAGTTGCTGAACCATAAAAAAAATACTGTCCCAGCCATCCACATGCTCAGTGTTTTAATGCTAGCTTGGCCAAATTGCTAGCACTCCAACTGCTGCCTTTTCAGCTGGTAGTCTCTGCCCCCTTTCATGAATTTGTGCAATGTGCTGTCCCACAGTGGCAGGTTCCCAAAAGACATTGTGAGACCATTCCAGCTCTCTACCGTGATGTGGAAGGCAATGTTTTGGCCTCGTTGGACAGGGCCGTCAGTAGCAGGGTTCATATTACCACTGACTCATGGTCCAGCAGGCACGGTCAGGGACGTTACCTTTCCTTCAGGGCACACTGGGTAACTCTGCTGGCAGCAGGGAAGGATGCAGGACAGGGTTCAGTGTTGGAGCTAGTTCCGCCACCACGCCTCCAAAAAGCTGGTGGTGATTTTGTGACATCCGCCTTCTCCACCCCCTCCTCTTCTTCTACCTCTATGGCTTCTTCTGCAGAATTGTCCTCTGAACCTGCAGTGCTCCCTAAGCGTTCAAGGGGCTACGCAAGCAGTCAGGCTAAAAGATGCCATATGGTGCTTGAGTTCGTCTGTCTTGGGGACAGTAGCCACACTGGGGCAGGGACTCTTTCAGCTCTGTGGGGGCAGGCTCAGAGGTGGTTGATGCTATGGAAGCTTGAGCCAGTAATGGTTGTATGCAATAATGGCACCAACCTTCTCTCTGCCCTCCGACACTTGACACATGTTCCATGCTTGGCACACGTTTTAAATTTGGTGGTGCAGCATTTCTTGACCAGGTACCCAGACTTACCGGATATCCTGAGGCAGGCCAGAAAAGTCTGTGGTCATTTCCAGTGTTCATACAATGTCAGTGCCTGGCTGGCTGACATTCAGCGATAATTAAACCTGCCCACCAATTGTCTCATTTGTGACATGCCCACCAGGTGATACTCAACATTGGCAATGCTGCAGCAGCTGCACGCACACCAGAGAGCCATCAATGAGCACCTCTGTGAGCGTGGCACCAGGAAAGGCTCAGGGGAGCCTGGCTTCTTTTCGCCACATCAGTGGCTACTGATCAAGGATGCATGCACTGTCCTGTCACTATTTGAGGAGGCCACAAGGATGGTGAGCAGTGACAATGCATGCATCGGTGACACTGTTCCTCTATTATTCCTTCTGGAGCACACGCTTCGTGGAATCATGGACAGAGCACATAAGGCAGAACAGCAGGAGAAAGAGGAGGCCTTAATTTCCTCTCAAGGCCCCCTTTATGCAGATTGCATTCCTGCAGAGCTGCCAAACACACTGGAGGAGGAGGAGGAGGAGGAGGACTATTGTGTCAGCATGGATGTGGAGGATAACATGCAGCAGTCTTCAAGGGATCATGGTTTTCAGTCCCCAGAAACCCAAGGAGTTGTACGTGGCTGTGAGGAGTTAGTCCCTGATAATGTCATCCTCAGTGACCCAGAAAACACTCATGCCTCCTCAAATGTATGCTGCATGGGCTCTCTGATTCTGAAAATCCTGCGAAAAGACCCTAGGATTCATGGCATCAAGGAGAGGGATCATTACTGGCTGGCAACCCTTCTTGATCCAAGTTACAAGAGTAAAGTTGCAGAGCTTATCCTGCCTGCACAGAAGGAGCAGAGGATGAAACATCTTCAGGATACCTTGAAGAAAAGTTTGTGCAATGCCGTTCCAGACCCTGGGAGGCTAGCATGTCCTGGTGCTGGACAACGTGTTTCTGACGCTTCAGTCCTTCAGTGGCAGAGTGGCGGAGAAGGTGGCCGGCTGACTGATGCCTTTAAAACATTTTTCAGTCCTCAGCACCCAGGCCAGATAGGTTCAAACAACCATCATCAGCGTCTGCATTATATGGTGCAGGAATATATAGGGGCAAGAGCAGACTTGGAGCCCTTTCCAACTGAGCATCCACTGAGTTACTGGGTCTTGAGAATGGACCACTAGCCCAAAGTTGCTGAATATGAAATTGAGTTACTGGCCTGCCTTGCATACAGCATGCTTTCTGAACGGACATTCAGTGCTGCTGGAGGGTTCATAACTGATCAAAGAGTGCGCCTGTCCACAGACTCGGTTGATAGGCTCACTTTTATAAAAATGAATCAGTCCTGGATCAGCAGCTATCAAGCCCCTGATGCTGATACAACTGATTAAATTTGCTAGGGATTTGGGATCCCTTTAAGACTGACACTGCTCCTATTCATCCTGTCCATAATCCAGAACAATATTTTGTATTTAGGGCACCACCCACACCCAAGGCCCAATTTTTCTGCACCTGGTTTACAGGGGCATGCCATAACAATTTTTAAACTAATTTACAACAGCAGGGCCTGTTCCTGCGCCCAACAAGAGTAACTGCAAGGGGTTACAGTGTTCTGGCACCGCCGACACCCAAGGCCCAATTTTTCAGCACCTGTTTGACTGGGGCATGTCATTACGGTTTTTTAAATAATTTACAACTGCAGGGCCCGTTCCTACGCCCAACAAGAGTAACTGCAAGGGGTTACATTGTTCTGGCACTGTCAACACCCAAGGCCCAATTTTTTGGCACCTGTTTGACTGGGGCATGTCATCACACTTTTTAAACTAATTTACAACAGCAGGGCCCGTTCCTGCACCCAACAAGAGTAACTGCAAGCGGTTACAGTGTTCTGGCACCGCCAACACCCAAGGCCCAATTTTTCAGCACCTGTTTGACTGGGACATGTCATCACAGTTTTTAAATGAATTTACAACAGCAGGGCCCATTCATGCATCCAACAAGAGTAACTGCAAGGGGTTACAGTGTTCTGGCACTGCCAACACCCAAGGCCCAATTTTTTGGCACCTGTTTGACTGGGGCATGTCATCACAATTTTTAAACAAATTTACAACAGCAGGGCTTGTTCCTGCGCCCAACAAGAGTAACTGCACGGGGCTACAGTGTTCTGCAGCAGGGCCCACACCAAAATAAAAATAAAAAATTGCGTAGGGTTCCCCCCACAGTCCGTAACAGACCCTTCAGGTCTGGAATGTATTTTAAGGGGAACCCCACCCAAAATCGAAAAGTCATTTGTGGTCAGAGGGGGTGGGTCACCTATTTACATCACCGGGTGGCCCCGCCCCTTCTTATAAAAGAAATGTCAAACTGAAGACCGCCCATTATGGAAGACGCCTCAGGATGGCACGGCTGCGGCAGCAGACCAGAAGCAGGACCAGGGCAGGAGAAGATGGAGGAAGAATAAAGAAGAAGTTCTATTTTACACAATAAAGGACTTGTCAAAAACTGCCTCTTGTTTTTTGTACCACTTTAGTCTTTTTTTGGTGAATGGGTAGGGGTACAATGCATCCCATATCTATTCACATGGGGGGGGGGTCGGGATCTGGGGGCCCCCTTAATAAAGGGGGCTTCCAGATTCCGATAAGCCCCCCGCCCGCAGACCCGCACAACCACCAGCATGTGGCCTGGTATTGTTTGGGGGGGGGCGCTCGCTCATCCCCACCCCATCCTGCCATGCCAGGGCTGTGCGCTCTGATAAGGGTCTGGTTTGGATTTTGGGGGACCCCTATGCCATTGTTTTTTACCTTTGACGCTGGGTTCCCCTTAAAATCCATGCCAGACCTGAAAGGCCTGGTATGGACTTTGGGGGGAACCCTACGCAATTTTATTTAGAAAATTTCAGAGTGGGGTTCCCCTTAAAAGCCATACCAGACCTGAAGGGCCTGGTACGGACTGGGGGCGGGGTGGGCAACGCAATGCTTCATTAATCATTTTTTCTATATTGCCTGGAACCAGAAATACATTACAGCCGTGATAATAAATGACAATTTTTCCTTTGGTAATGTAATTTTGCTCTGGCTATGTTCTAAACATTACAGAGGTGCACACTTTTACAGGCAGACCAAGGGGACCCCCCAGGCACGATATTTAAAGGAATATTTCATTTTTATTGTTTCACTTTAACCTCCCTGACGATATTCCCGAGTGTGGCTCGGGGTGGAATTTCAGTACCATTAGCGGTAACCCCGAGCCACACTCGGGATCGCATCGCTGGATCCAGGCAATGTTACTTACCTTGTCCCCTGGATCCAGCGATGTCCCCCGCGGTGTCAGTGTGTCTCTGTGTGCCGGGCTCCGTTCCCTGTGAGCGTTGCGTCGCACGGGGACGGAGCCCGGCGGCAAATTCAAATAGTGAAACACACAGTATACATACAGTACACTGTAATCTTACAGATTACATTGCTGTATGAAATCATTTCACATCCCCTTTGTCCCTAGTGGTTTGCCCAGTGCCCTGCATGCACTTTTATATTATAAATGTCATTCTTTCACCTGGAAACATGAGAACGTCCATAGCAACCAAAAAGTGTCCCTTTACGTCAAAAGTGTTTTTTGATCAGCTAGAAAACACCGATAGTAAATAAGAATCATTTGCAGAATTGAGCGATACTGATTTTGGGGACATTTATCATCAGAAACTGAAAGTGACGACAGCGACAATTCTGCAACTGAACAAATTTCAGTGTTTTTGGTTTGATTACATTATTGAATAAATTTTATTACTATTACATTATTATTTTTGATAATTATTTTTAGTTATTTATTATATTATAATTTATGATTTCATGTTTCAAACTTTATCATACCCGGGATGTCTACTAGACTCTTGTTTGGACAGATTTAAGGGAGTTATTCCTAAGAATTATATTCCTACAATATAAAACGCCAAATTTCCATGCAAAATAATTGTACCGCTTTCAGCACCAAAAATCTGACATAATCATCCCGCCAGGGAGCTTAAGCATTATTAATATCACTGCTCCTGAAAAAACAATCCATTTAAAAACTTTTTTTTGCATTGATACATGTCCCCTAGGGCAGGACTCAGGTCCCCATACACTTTTTAGGGCAATTGCATATAAGCCTTTAAAATGAGCACTTGATTTTTCATATTTGAGTCCCATTGATTTTAACGGCGTTCGCGTGTTTGCACACATTTTTTGCCTGTTCTCAAGTTCTGGTGTAAACCGAACTGGGGGGTGTTCGGCCCATCCCTAGTGCTGATCACATGCACGCTTCCAAAAAAAAAAAAACTCTCTAGCAATTCACACCAAACTGAGCATGTGCAAAGTGCCCCCAAGGCTCTGTTCTATTAGGAGATGGATTAGGGACTTTGGAAGTAGGGTAGGATCAGAGAAGACAGAATCAATAGCCTTTTTACACATTGTGCATGATTAACCCCTTAGGTTCCACAGTGGGTATACAGTAACAAGCATGCTTTAATGCATATACAGACTGATTTTAAGCTTGTGGGTTTAGTAACACTTAAACTTGTATATCATGATCTTCTATATAAGCACAGCTCCTCTTCATCATCATAAATTGTCCACTATGGATACTTCTGATTCAATTAGGATGATGTCCACTATGCACAGTTTTGAGACTGTTATGATCCATTTCCTTAAAATAAGTATGTATGTATAATGTTCCATCTGAAACAAATATTTACAAATAAAAACAATCGACTTTCCTTCTACTATATTGAGAAATGAACTGTGATCATTACTACTGATGTCCCTCAAGAAAATTTCCAGATTTTCCTCAGCTCCCTTCTAGATAAAGAAAACATCATCTATATATCTTGCCTGCAAACAAGCTACTGAGGTATGCTCGTGAAGGTGCTATCTAACTCCCAAACAATTAAGCTTTGAAAAATATCCTGGGAGCTGATTGGTTTCTATCCAGAGTTTCATCTGATTTTGTACTTGTAGCACTCTCTAGTGTGTGCTAGAAGAAGAGTAGGAAAATTATAGTTTTGCTCAGAGTTAAGTCTGAGCCATGGAACGTGGTTCAGGGTTTTGTGAAGTTGAGGGCTGGATGACTCATGTTGGCAGCTCTCTGGTGCTTCCCCCTTGTTGGAAGGTTGGAGAATATTTTTGAATTAGTGGGTGGAGGTTAGGAGAAGCTACCTTGAATATTTATGGAGGCTCAGCCAATCCACAGAGGTAGGCTGGCAGGGGGCTGAGACCACTCCATAAATAGACATGGGCCATTCCAGCAGGGCAGTCGTGAGGAAGATGGAGATTCAGTGTTGAGGAGGCTGTTGGTGGCCCTTAGGGGTGTCCCCCAGTCTGGGGGGGAGGGGAGTGTCTTGCCTTGGGCCGAGTGCTGGAAGGATCCTACTAGAAGACACAGGAGGAGTCTTTCCTGGAGCAAGAGAGAGACAGTGAGAAGACTAATACTATGGGGACTAACAAAGGAGGGAGACTGCCACATGTAGCCAGTCTCACTTGAAGACAGCTGTGTGCTTAAGTCTTCAGTCTTTTCCTAGAGATCTCCTGAGAGTCAGCCAGGGGGGGCTAGTGAAGAGTCAGTTGGTTGAACTGGTGTAAAGAGTTAACCTGGAGGGCTAATTGAAGGGACAGCCAGGTGGGTTGGCAGTGCTTTAAGAGGTGGTGCTGGGATCAGTAGCCACAGAGGAAAAGTGACAAGCTGTTTCAGTACCTTTTTGCTACACAACAAGGAGCTATGAGTTCCTGCCTGTAAAGGGCTATTGCTAAAATCTGACTGGGAGCCTGTCAGATCATCTAACAAGTGATTCAGCTAGAGCCAGCAAGTGTTGTGCAGGAAGAGAGTAAAGCAGACTGTATGTAGCTGTATATAGGAAGAATGTCCCCGAAGATGTTGAAGTTTTCTTGAAGTCAAGTGGGCATCCCATAACCTTCCATCTCCTTCCATCTCTATCCAAGTTATTAACCCTTTAATAAAAAAACAAAGCCATGGACTGGGTGGAGCCTCTAGTGCCATTACGTTACTTCCAGTTTGAGCCCGTGGAACGCATCGCATCCCGGACTTCCTGGTGTACATGCTTATCACTGCTATTTGACAATTGCAATCATGTGAGTGCAACTTTATATGTGTATGAATAATAAATGCATCAAGTGGATTTACACTATGGGGCTCATTCTCTATTATTCCTGCATGTTAATGAGGCTGTTGGGCAGAGGAGCTAAGGAAGACAGAAAGGCAGTCCCTGGATCTGCATGGTTTATACAGCCCCAGTGTGCTGTGAATGATGGTTACCCCATAATAGGGGAGCGTTTTCTGGTGAGCTAAATAGGGGAGGCACGAGTGGAGACACCGGCACACTGCATGAATTGTGATCTTATGCAGCACAATTTATCTACTTACAATTTTTTTTAGCACCTGTCACTTTTTCTCATAAAGATAGAAACCACTTTTGGATATAGTACTGTACTTGTCATTTTAACATGGTTTCAGATCTCATTTGACTTGTCAAGTGATTGCACAGTTATATGAGTTTTTGCATTGTAGTATTTGAGTATTTTGTTTTTTTTTTCACATTTTCACATATATGAATTTTCACAAGTTGGGATATAGCACCTGTCACTTTAATACTGGCTTTGATGCACTTATCATGTGTTTGAATTGATCTATGAAGTTTTTAGCACTATATATGAATTCTCCATTTATTTTATATATTTATTGGTGTGCTTATAAATAGAGTTGAGCGAACCCGAACTGTAAAGTTCGGGTTCGTACCGGACTTTAGGGTGTCCGTGTCCCGAACCCGGACATTTGAGAAAAAGTTCGGGTTCGGGTTCGGTATTCGGGTATTTTTTCACGCCTGTTGAATAGCTGCAGGGCAGCCAATCAACAAGCGTTTCACTCGTTTACCCTTAGAAGCCATCACAACCATGCCTACTAATGGCATGGCTGTGATTGGCCAGTGCATCATGTGACCCAGCCTCTATATAAGCTGGAGTCACGTAGTGCTGCATGTCACATCATCTCATACTAGTGTAGGGAGAGGATGCTGCTATTGTTGTGAGGGGCAGATTAGCTTTAGAAAATCTGTTAAAAACAGTGATTTATTGGTGGATGGGTGCTAGAGGAGATGTTTGTTTGCTAGAGTACATTTTGTTCGCTCAGCAAAGTGCCTCATATAAAACCTAAGCAATTTTTCTGTTTGTTAGGTGGGCATTTTCAGCCATTTTTGCACGTGCAGTGCACTTGAAACTGCTTGTGTGTCAGGGACACTACTTTAATCATGTTCTGTTAGTTCAGGTGGCAACATTTTGGCATATTTAAATACTGCTTTTTTTTTTGTGCAAAATATTACATTTGTGGCCAGCAGGGCATTTCTTGCACAAAATTAAAAAGTCCGTCTAGATTGCTGGCTTTAAAAAAAAAAAATATTTTGAAATACTACATTTGCGGCCAGTGGTGCATTTCTTGCACAAAAATTAAAAGTGCGTCAACATTGCTGGTTTAAAAAAAAAATATTCTAAATACTACATTTGTGGCCAGCGGTGCATTTCTTGCACAAAAATAAAAAGTGCGTCTGCATTGCTGGTTTAGAAAAAAAATAAAAAATAGTGCTACATAGTACATTTGCACCTTGCTGTGCATTTCTTGCACAAAATTAAAAAGTGCGTCTACATTGCTGGATTAAAAAAAAAAAGAATAACAGACAATAGCCAAGTCATGGAAATCTCCCTCCCTCCCACTCCTTGAAACTAAACACAGAATAACAAGTGCTATGATCCACGCAAAAATTGAAGCAACCGTTCTCAATTCT
The DNA here is from genome assembly GCA_018402905.1 of Glandirana rugosa. Taxonomy (NCBI): domain Eukaryota; kingdom Metazoa; phylum Chordata; class Amphibia; order Anura; family Ranidae; genus Glandirana; species Glandirana rugosa. The sequence continues at coordinate 85,982 of BLSH010170988.1, forward strand.
ATGGCTAGATTCGAGAAGCAATGGCAGCCATGGGTCAAACATTTTCTACCTCAAGATCTCGACACTAATCTTTTCCTCCTATAAACAAATATTGCCTATAACCCTTAATTTTCTACTGCAATAAGAACGCAGCGATCTCCGTCTGACTACCCCCCTCCTCCACCCCTCTGATACCCCCCTCCTTTCCTCTTCCTTACTCACCTATCCCTTCTCCTTCTACATCTACTTTCTCTAAATTTTTATCTACTCTGAGTTAAGCAGCTTATCTTAGACCTTCGGGATCTCTCCGCCATGTGGAGTTACCCAGCACGTCTACGCCTGCATTGAAACAAATACCTTCCTCGATAGTCACCTCTACTGCTAAATGCACCTCTCTTTTTTAACAATACTTTATATGCAATCGACCTCCCGATTAGTCACACTATCTGTTTGTTCTAATGCTGCTCTGTGATATTTTGGGACCTTTTGGTCCTTACTGTTGTAACCATGTTATATTTTTATTATTTTTTGTTTTACCCTCTCAATAAAAAATTTGAACAAGAAAAAAAAAAGAATAATAAATAGTGCTACATAGTACGTAGCGCCAGTTTAAAAAATAGTATAAATTTGTGCTAAATAGTACATTTGCATCCAGAATGAGGAGAACATCAAATAAGGGACGTGGTCGTGGTGCTGCTCGGTGTTGGTGGTGTTGGTGAAGCTCCTGTTGCAAGGAGAGGACGTGGTCGATCTGTGCCAGCTACACGCACAAGTGAAACACCTTCCTCAGGTGCGAGTAGCCGACAGAACCTTCACCGGTATATGGTAGGCCCTAATGACGCTCAACGAATGGTGAGGCCAGAACAAGTACAGGCGATAGTAGATTGGGTGGCTGCCCCTGCAGCTATTCAACTGGCGGGATCAAATACCCAAACCCAGAACTCAAACCCAAACTTTTTTCAAATGTCCGGGTTCGGGTCCGGGTCACGGACACCCCAAAGTTCGGTACGGACCCAAACTTTACAGTTCGGGTTCGCTCAACTCTAGTGGCTGACAATGCCTCCCGTTCCTTCACATTGTCTCCCTCCCGGTCCCTTGCTGAAAGCTCAGAGTTGGCACCTGAACCCCATGGCCATCTGTCTTTCACCTCAGCCCCTTGTAAATCAGCCAAGCAGTCTGAGCCCCAAGTCCTGCAGCAGTCTCTTATGCTTTTTGATGACTCTGCTGGTGTGCTTTCAGTGGGCCATCCACATAGCCCTGCCCCAGAAGTGGAAGACATTGAGTGCAACCACTTCTGTTTCAGGATGAGAACATGGAAACACCACCGCAGCACGTCTCTGATGATGACCAAACACAGGTGCCAACTGCTGCGGCTTTCCTCAGTGTGCAGACTGACAAGGAGGGCAGTGGTGAAGGGTGGGTGGAAGATGATGTGGAGGATGATGAGGTCCTAGTCCCCACATGGAATGAAGGTCATGCGAGTGACGTGTGCAGTTTGGAGGAAGAGGTGGTGGTCGCACAGAGGCACCAGCACAGCAAAAGAGGAAACAGGTTGCAAAAGCGGAGCAACCATCCCCTAGACAGTAGGCCTGCTACTACGCCTATTGGCTACCTCCTCCTCCTCCACCGCCACTTCCACCTACACTGCCACGGTCACCGCCTCCTCAACCTCCTACTCCTACTGATTATTTCCCTATCCACATTTGTTTGCAGGGTACTTGTCCTACTCTTACCCCCATTTTGCTTCCTTTTGCAGCCCTCTAGCCCTTTCCAGGACTTTTTTAGAGCCATTTTAGTACCCAAAAGTTCAGGTCACCATTGACTTCAATGGGGTACGGGGTCAAGTTCGGGGCCAAACTCGAACTTTTTTGCGAGGTTCTGCCGAACCCGAACATCCAGGTGTCTGCTCAACTCTACTTATAAATTGTTTATCATATTTATATTTGCTAGCACGTATATGCATTAGTACATATTCCTTTATTATAATATAGCCGTAGAAGGGATTTGATCATAAACCCCATTAAAGCCACAGACTGTTCTCTGACTCTGACTGGGTGCTTGTTAAAATTTGGTGTGCCTGGTTGTGCAGGAGTGGGGGATCCAAGTTCATCAGCAGTCCCGGTTCAGTAAATCAACCCCATAGCTTACCACTTGGATATTAGGAGCACACTTGGGGAATCAAGAAGGGTGTTTTGAACTTCTCTCTGCCTAGAACTAAGCACTGACCAAGTCTACATGACAACAGGAGGGGGTCCTAACAGCAGTATAAATTGACCACTGTCACAACACTGCCTAAATTTGAGGTCCCTGGGGTGCTGCACCTTCAGTCTAACTGCAGGATCATTTATCTCATTGTGGTTCTGCAAGCTACACAGTAACTTTGCTTTAAATTGGAACTACAATGCATTTGAGCGTCACAAACTGAAAATGCTATTTAGTTCATTTTTAATATTCAAAGCAAACTTACCCATGCACCCATGTCCCCATGCTTTATTTTGCTAAGAAATCACTTTGAAAAACACCCCTCTAGCAATTCTGGCCATGGCTGTCTTGAGAAAGGGCAGATAACTCATGTAGCGTTTACTTCCGGGAATCCATGTGCCCTTAGCTCAGGCATGTGGGCAGGAGAGTGTGCTAATCTATCAAAACGGTACCATTTTGCGCCACCATCTGCCTTTTGACAGTGCTTATCTGTTCATTTTTTATCTCTTCAATAAATTTGGAATTTTGCATCAATTTCGGTGTGCAGCCACCCTATCTTCTATCTACACGCAAGTCTACAGCAGTGACAGGGCTTTCACCCCACCTAATGCTGATGCTAATGAAAATGCAGCCAACTAAGGATTCACCTTCATTACCTTTGTGTGTTTTTTGGAGTTCTATCCCTCACCACTTAGGAGCTTCCATAGTGAAACACCCTCTTTCGCTATCTCATAGAGACGGTTGGAAGCTTCATGAGTTTGTGACATCGACACTGGAGTTCATCTTGTTACACAACATTTTTTCTTTTGATGGTTCCTATTTCCTCCAGGTGCAGGGCGTGGCGATGGGGACATGTTGTTTCCCATTGTATGCCAACTTGTACCTGGGGGAATGGGAACGTTCTTTTCTTTCATGGGGGAGGGGGGTGCACACTGGCTTTGGGGAATCCTGATAGATCCTTCTGCACATGTACAGATTCTGTGCACTGGCACCTCCTACTGGTTGCGCGCTTGCAGGCCAGCATCGTCACGTTAGGATAATGCATGGGTATGTGCACACGCTTGCGCTTGTGGTGACCTCAGCGAGCTTGCGCTGGCGTCTTTGCCTGTATTTAGAGCAGAGTCTTGCACAAGCAGACACTGCTACCTGGGTCTCTGATGGCTATTTGAGAGGATCTTTTTTGCTGTGGATTACTAAGGTATGTACTAAGGATTCCTGGATGCTCGTCCACTGCTATTTATAGTTAACTATGCTGGGGTGGGGCTTGTGGGAAGTTTGAGTTATGGCTACCTTGGTTATCTATGCTCCCCTGCTTGGGGACTTTTTTCCAAATCAATTATATTATGCTGTTGTTTTTTTTCTTTTGCTGCTTATATACTTCTTTATGTTGATCACATTTTGGGGTATCTATAGCACATTGTATATTATAATATGAGTAGCCCACTATGCCCAACTCTTTGTGATTTTTTTTTAGGGTCTACTACTCAAATGGTTCCAGTGTCGTCGTCGTCCCCCCCCCTCGGTTTATTTCTATTTATTTGTATTTTAGGCTGGGATTGGTATTCCCCACTTTTTGGGCTAACTGCCTCAATCCTCAGCAGTTCTTACCTCCCTTCCTCCCTTTTACACCTTAACCTTATGTTGGCTGAATTTGGATCCATGTATGGGGGACCCTTAAATGTGTGGGGGACCATTCAAACTCTGGAGCAGATACATTCTTGGCTGTTTTTATTTATGGTGAACCTGGTTTGGGCTGACTTATTGGTATGTAATATTCCACTGTTATGAACATCTATAATGTATGTATTTCCTTTACCTGTCTCATTGTTTCTAACAAATGTTATGTTCTGCTAAAGACTGCTTTAAATTTCTGACCTTCTTTGTGTAAAGGCCCCTGAAGAAGGGAGTCAAGTCTGTTCTTGAAACACGTCAGACATAATGAGAAGAGACTTTCACACCTATATTTAGCCCTACATGAGTCATGTTTTATATCCTGTCATGTTAATAAAGTGGTGATTATGCACCTATGTTTTTATCTGTGTAATGAATAAAACTTTATATATTTTTATCATATTTTTGTTGCAACAATTTGAGTTTGCCCATGAAGTCCCAATTTACCGGGGGGGAGGGGGGTTACCTTTTTGTCTTCTGTTCTAATCAGGAATGTTGGCAACAACCTAAGTGTCACTATGGTGGTGTAATTTTCTAAGTTCATACCATTGGGATTGTGTACATACAGACAACTGATTGAGAACAAACTATGAACAAGTTGTATTTCATTCATTAGATTGTGAAATCCATTGATAGTTATGATATTGCACTGCCTTCTGCAGCAGATGGATCCTCATTTATACATGTTATGTTCTGTTTTCTTTCTGCAGTCCTATCCGGGTATCGAATTATAAAGTATATTTGGGCATGCACGAGTTGGGTGAGATCAGCTCTCATACAGTTGTTGCTGATGTAAGCAAAATCATCATCAATAGTAAATATGCAAGCTTTGATGGGGACATCGCCCTGTTACAGATGGCCACACCTGTCACCTATAATCAGTACATCATGCCAATCTGTCTGCCTTATACCACCACCTTCCCCTGTGGTATGGAGTGCTGGGTGACCGGCTGGGGTGCAAGATCTTCTGGAGGTGAGTCCATGAAATGATAATCAAATGTGATTTCACTCCTTTTCAATCCAAGCCAGACCTGTCATTTACACCAAATACATAATGTTTATTAATAATGGGCAAATCTGTTTGGGTTAGATTCACATGGGGTTCATTGAGTCCAGTTTTAAATGCATGAAACCTGAACTTAGCATTGAATCCTATTTAAGTCTATGGAGGGGAGAGGGTAAATCACAATACTAAATTCTAAACATATTCAAGGCTAATAGGCAACCTATTGTCAAAAAGGGCATGGGGAGGCAGTCGCCAGTCCTTCCAAAAAAGCTGCACGGTTTTTGTGCTTTACGAGAAACTGTGCAATATTGAGTGCAATCCCACAATACACGTTTAATTAGAGCATATAGGTGATCAGTCTATGTATAGCCTTGCCAAGAATGACCTTTAATTATCTTCTTGTCTGTGTTTTATCACCAGGGAGTGCAGAGCCACATGGAACCCTCCAGAAGGTCATGGTTCCCCTAATAGACCGCAATACATGTCAAAAAATGTATAACAATGAGGGAAGTGACATCACTATCCAGTATGATCAGATCTGTGCTGGCTACAAGGATGGAGGAAAGGACTCCTGCCAGGTGGGTAACACCAAGAGCATTCCAGCATGGCACACCTTTAGGATCTCTTCACAGGAAGTGGAAGCAATGCATGACCTCAGTGATACTAAAGTCTATTTCTTTTTTTTTTCTTTTTAACCACTTGAAGACCAAGCCATCTCTTGGACTTTTTGTTTATACAGTGTTACAATCAGGATATTTTTGCTAAAAAATGTCTTAGAACCCCAAAACACACACACACATATATATATATATATATATATATATATATATATATATATATATATATATATATATATTTTTTTTTTTTTTTTTTTTTTTAAAGCAGAGACCCTAGAGAATAAATTAGCGCTATTTG
>BLSH010170988.1:107421-132963 GCA_018402905.1 Glandirana rugosa
ATAAGTGACTGCTGTAAGAGGAGAAGTAGTGAAGGGGTGATTGATGGGAGGGATTAGAGCAGTTTGAGGAACTACTAAAACGTCGGACGAACCCTGTCTCACCAGGATGGGCAGGGATCTGAAAAGGTATAAGAGCCTCGGGAGTAAAGTCATTTTGACAGAGTTAATTCTGCCTAGCAAGGAAAGTCCAGCTCCAGACCACCCCTTTAAATCAGCCTCAAGTTTCTTATAGATGGGAGGGAAATTGAGTTGATAAAGGAGGTCTGTTCTGTGGGTTAGGTTCGTTTCTAAGCATTTGATGTGGGAGTCATTCCATTGGAATTTGAATGCCTTGAGTTTTACAACCAGATCAGGTTGCAAAGAGACGTTAAGGGCTTGCAATTTAGTAAAATTGATCTTTAGACCCAAGCAGGCTGCAAAATCATCAAGGAGTTTGACGAGATTAGGGAGGGTAGTTAGTGGGGAAGTGATGAAGAGGAGAATGTCGTCAGTGAATAAGCCGTATTTATGGGACTGGGGGCCACAAGATACTCCTTTAATATTTGGGCTATGGCGTATTGCTATCGCTAGTGATTCTATAGCAATAGCAAATAATAATGGTGATAGGGGGCATCCCTGTCTCGTACCTCTGGCTATGCTGACCGGGCTCGAAAGCTGGCCCCTAAGGCAAATAACCACTTTCAGTGTGGAGTAGAAGGCATGTAATGTATTTCTAAAACTATTGCCAAATCCCCATTGTTCCAGGACAGTGAAGATATATGGCTAGGAGACAGTGTCAAAGGCTTTTTGTAAGTCTAGTGATAAGAGCATTCCGCTTTGTTTTGGGCCCTTATCCCAGTTAAAGTTGAGAGGAGAAACTATGTTGATTGCCCTCCTAATTTGGTCCGGACCTTGTCTACCTGGGATAAATCCCACCTGGTCCTTATGCACATACAGGTGTACGAAGGAAGCAAGGCAATTCGCAAGTACCTTTGTGAGAATCTTAATGTTGTTATTTATAAGGGAGATGGGTCTATAGAAGCTGGTTTCTTCAGGTTTTTATTGGGTTTGGGGATGACTGTTATGAAGGCTGTGTTTAGATGGGGATCTAGCGGGGTGCCATTAGCTTTATAGTTGAAGAATCTTGTTTTAAGAAGGGAGCTAAGGTGTTGGCGAATGTTTTGTAGTATGGGGCCGAGCCTGTTTTAAGGTTCTTGATTACCTCAAGGATTTCCTCCTCAGTTATGGGTTCCTCCATCATGTCCCTATGGTTAGAAGAGAGATGGGGTAGGGGTAAATCCCTCAGGAAACCGGTAGTCATTTGGTCCATAACCTTCTTATCTGCGCTATATAAGTCAGAATAGAAGCTTTGGAAGGCTTTTCGAATTTTGTGATGGTCGGCTGTGGGAGGTCCACCATCAACCCTGATCCTCGGGATGGGTTGGTTTTAGCTCCTCGGGGTGAACCTGAGTGCCAGCATAGAGCCAATCCTGTCTTTCTGGGAATAAAATTTTGCATAGTTCCAACGAATACGTTCTTCGGCCGAGGCTGTAAGGGCGAGATTAAGGGCCAGCCTGGCAGCATCCAACTTGGCCAGAGAGCTGGGGGATAGGTTTTGCTTGTGCTGCAACTTGAGCAGGGCCGATCTTAGGGTCACAGATACCTGGGTGCAGAAATATTTCTGGTGCCCACACATGGGCGTGTTTATCTTACTAACTCCTCCCCTTTACAAATGTTTCCATGGCAGCGACCTAAACACAGAGATGCTCCCCTAAGGAGTCTTTGTTACCCCAATATCCTCCCACAATCTCTGACAATGGTCAGAGACTGCAGATACAGTACAAGAGATGATCAGAGACTGCAGAAATGATACAGGAGATGGTCAGAGACTGCAGACATGATACAGGAGATGGGCAGAGACTGCAGACATGATACAGGACATGGGCAGAGACTGCAGACATGATACAGGAGATGGGCAGAGACTGCAGACATGATACAGGAGATGGGCAGAGACTGCAGACATGATACAGGAGATGGGCAGAGACTGCAGACATGATACAGGAGATGGTCAGAGACTGCAGACATGATACAAGAGATGGTCAGAGACTGCAGACATGATACAAGAGATGGTCAGAGACTGCAGACATGATACAAGAGATGGCCAGAGACTGCAGACATGATACAAGAGATGGCCAGAGACTGCAGACATGATACAGGAGATGGTCAGAAACTGCAAACATGATACAACCGATGGTCAGAGACTGCAGAAATGACACAGCTGATGGTCAGAAAAAACTCCCTCTAGGGGTGGGACTGTATGGGCACAAATAATTGAATAGATGTAGTTAAAAATGTACAAAAAAAGTTTATTCAAGGCAATATAAAATCAATAGAGAATAGATAATGCATATACAGAAACAAGCAGAAATTGAGAATGGGTTATTGATAATTACAGCCAATTACATCAACACCTGATGGAAGTTACAGCTAATTACATCAACACCTAATGCATTTCGGAAACATCCTTCTTCAGAGGTGTTTTAGTGACGAGAGAAGCTGTGTATCGCTTGGAAACAGATCTGAAATACCATAATAAAGATATCATATATCATACAAATGATTTAACAAATAAGTACTGGTGAATAGGAAAGGAGTGCATAAAAATGCTGACCCACCTTATATCTGTATAGTAAAAGGGTTGTAATATAACAAAGAGGTTGATCTTTAAAAGCAGATAAATGGTAATCTGAATGGCATTGGAGGAGAGCAGGGGCCTCAAGCCCAGCAACCTTCAGGCATCTCACCCGAATATGCTCCACAGGGGGTCCAAAAACACCACCACATGAACAAAAATGCGTGCCCAGCAGCCCTGGATGTCTCAAGACAATTATGATCGTTTGGATGGGCCAGGGGTCTGTCTAAGAGAGTATATATAGAAGAATAAAATATGATATATATTTTATATACCTCCCCCACACCCATCTATGGATGATCATCCTCCCAGTCGCAGCACTGGTCCGTCCCAGGTGTTAGTTATCACCCAATCCTTGGGCGATCCTCCCCTTAAATAGAGCAGCCCTACTCCCAGCACTTCAGCTGATTCTCTGGAGAGAGAGTTTTTTTCTGATCCTGCAGGTAACCGTTCAGCTCTGTTTCAGATTTTTTAGGGCAGCTTGCATTCGTTTTTGATCTTTGAGAGTGTTTTTCACTCACCTTTTATTGACTTCTTATGCTACTTTATTTACTTTTTCAGAGCTTTCTGTAATGACAGTGTTAACCTCTCTCCGCTCTATTTATTTCATTGTGTCAGGTAGGTTCATTTAGCTCATTTGTTGAGAGTTTATGCCATTCGATCAATTCAATCTATATTTAACTAACAATGCTCTGTGACGTACTATATCCACCAGCTTAGGATTGTACGCATTATAAATGCATTTACTACATGTCATGTATGTGTTATCATTATACTACATATATGATATATATTTTATATACTTTTTATATTTTATTCTTCTATATATACTCTCTTAGGCTACTTTCACACTGGAGCGTTTTACAGACGCTATTTAGCTAAAAATAGCGTCTGTAAAGCGCCTCAAAAGTCCCCCCCAATCCACCCCAATGTGAAAGCCCTGAGTGCTTTCACACTGGGGCGGGCGGTGTGCTAGCAGGACGTTACAAAAAGTCCTGCAAGCAGCATCTTTGGGGCGGTGAGGGGAGCGGTAATATACTGCTCCTCTACCGCCCCTGCCATTGAAATGAATGGCAAGCGCTGCCGAATCGGCTGCACACCGCCTCGGTAGCGCTGAGCGCCGCCACTTGTGGGGGGCTTAAAAGCGCGGCGCTCCCGCCCGCATAGCGGAGCCCTATTGCTGGTAAAACTCCGCTAAAACTAGCGGGGTTTTACCGCGGCTGCCCATGCAGTGTGAAAGTAGCCTTAGACAGACCCCTGGCCCATCCAAACGATCATAATTGTCTTGAGACATCCAGGGCTGCTGGGCACGCATTTTTGTTCATGTAGTGGTGTTTTTGGACCCCCTGTGGAGTATGTTCGGGTGAGATGCCTGAAGGTTGCCGGGCTTGAGGCCCCTGCTCTCCTCCTCTGCCATTCAGACTACCATTTATCTGCTTTTAAAGAACAACCTCTTTGTTATATTACAACCGTTTTACTATACGGATATAAGGTGGGTCAGCATTTTTATGCACTCCTTTCCTATTCACCAGTACTTATTTGTTAAATCATTTGTATGATATCTTTATTACGATATTTCAGATCTGTTTCCAAGCGATACACAGCTTCTCTTGTCACTAAAACACCTCTGAAGAAGGATGTTTCCGAAATGCATTAGGTGTTGATGTAATTAGCTGTTACTTCCATCAGGTGTTGATGTAATTGGCTGTAATTATCAATAACCCATTCTCCCTTTCTGCTTGTTTCTGTATATGCATTATCTATTCTCTAGTGATTTTATATTGTCTTGAATAAAAATTTTTTGTAAATTTTTTTAACTACATCTATTCCTTGTCAAAGAAGTTTATTAGTTTTACAGTAATAAGAAGAAGCATATAAACATACATAAGGCGAGTAGAACTTAAAGTCGAAGGGCTGGAACAGGATTCTATACAAATATTGTCTGCACACTTATTAAGCAGTGGGCTTATGTATATGACTAAACCTCTGTTATAAGCTTACAATTTTTAATTGTGACTATATGCTCCCAAGGTTCTGCCCGCTGCCCCTAAAGGGATCAAGCTGCGGTGGGCTAGAAGCAGGTATATGATTAGTAGAAGGTGGGGGCACGGTGCGAGGGTACACATTGAGAGTACGATTATTGATCCCGGGACAGGTTCCATGGGGATAAGGATTTGTTTAGCTGTTAGTCCCTGGGTGTAACTAAGAACTGGGCAGAGGGATCAGCTTAGCTAGGTATAACTAAATTTAGAACCTCATACCGTGCGGCCCAAGGAGGATATAGTCACGGTGACAGTCCCTGTCATTGACGTGAGTACAGGGGCAATAGGGAGGAGATACTGCTTGCAACAGGCAAGCCCAGCCCATAAGACTATAAAATAATATATATAGGAGAGCAAAAAAGGAACGATAGAGCAAAGAGAAATAGAGAGGATAGAGAAAAAAAAAGGATAAGAGACTAAGAAAAAGAAGGGGAGTAAAAGCAAAGTAACTCACCGAGTCCGGCTGGGTGGAGCGCGGCCACAGGGCGACATGACAGGCACATGTCGGGCTGAAGGATCATATTAAACAATATTCAGCAGGGAAGGAGAAGCGTGTCGTCAAAGTCAGGGGGGAGAAAGTGTGAGATCCAGGGCCTCCAAATTTTTTCAAATTTGCTTAGCCTATCTGTCTCTATTGCCTCCATTTTTGCATGGGTGAGCGCCCTGCCCATTCTGCCTTTGGCTTCTGCCACCAATAATGTAGGAGATTTCTATGCTTTCGCAATAGTTTGTTTAGCAGCGGTAGTGAGATGCTGGAATAACCTTTTTTGATCCCTAGTTAACTCGATGGGTCTGAGATTTAACAAGGCCATGGTAGGGAGGGCTTCAATAGTAATGTCAAATGTCCTGGAGGCAAGATCAAATATGCATTTCCAGAATGCTTGTGCAATTGGGCAGCTCCACCAGATGTGGAAATATGTGCCCTTGTCTGAGCAGCCTCTGAAACATTTGTCCGAGTATGTAGGGGCAAACTTAGCTATTCTCGTTGGAACTAGGTACCAACGGAGTAGGACTTTGTAATTGTTCTCCATGGCTAGTACATTTATAGAGGATGAGCGGGTATTTGACCAAATGTCAGACCAATCAGCGTCCTCCATGGGATGCCCCAAATCGGAATTCCATTTGGCTGCGTAGGGGTGGGACTTAAAATTGGAATTATGAAGTAGAATTTGGTACAATGTGGAAATGACTCCTTTAGCATGGGGGTCAGACCGACAGGTATTTTCATAATACATGAAACTGTTGAGGGGGATTTAGTGTTAGCAAATGGGGCGAAAAAATGTTTAATTTGGAGGTGCCTAAAGACTTCGGTAGATGTAAGACCTTGTGACTCGCAGAGTGTGGAGAAAGTAAGGAAGGATGAAGAGGAGACCAGGGAGTGGAATCTAGATAGATTAGCCGCTTCCCAGTTCTTGAACAGGGAAGGCGCTTCCCAAGCCGGAGGAAATGCGGGGTTCCTGACAAATGCTTGGAGCGGATTGTGAGGGGATTGGATGTTATGGGAAACCCTATATTTGTCCCAATTGAATAGGGAGTGCTTGGTAATGGGGTTCATTACAAGTGACCGATGCTTGGTATCAAGCCATAGCAAATTGGCTATAGATAGAGGGTCTAGATCAACTGCCTCGATCATCACCCAGAGTGGACATTCCTTAGTTGCGTGATATTTAGTCAACTGGGATATTTGTGCTGCGTGATAGTAAGCCTGGAAGTTAGGGACCCCTAAGCCACCCCCCAGTTTTTGCATAAATAGGGTGGACTTTGGTAACCTGGGTCTACTATTCTGCCATATGTAGGACATTACCCTACTCTGTAAAAGGCATAGGAAATAAGTCGGGATGCGAATCGGAAGGACCCTGAAGAGGTAGAGAAACTTGGAGAGGATAACCATTTTGACAACATTGATCCTCCCAATCCACGAGATCGGAAGAGAGGCCCATTGTGACATAAGGTTGGTAACGTTACGGAGAAGGGGTAGGTAATTGGCCGCAAAAAGGTCAGAGTATGAAGCTGTTATTTTGACTCTGAGGTAATTGAGGCCGCAGGGGGCCCAGGTGAATGGGAGGGATTCCCTCAACTGGGAGGCCATGCTTGAGGGGAGGGAGATATTAAGAATTTTGGACTTACTCGGATTAATATGGAGACCAGATATAGAAGAGAAGGAGTTCAGAAGGGTTAAGAGATTTGGAGCGGAGGTGTGCAGAGACGTCATGAAAAGGAGGATATCATCAGCAAATAAACAAACCTTGTGATGATGCCCTCTGACTGCTATGCCTTTGATGTTCGGATTAGCTCGGATCAGGTGGGCTAAGGGTTCAATCAGGAGGGCAAAAAGTAAAGGGGAAAGCGGGCATCCCTGCCTGGTGCCATTCCTTATCTCAAATCTTGACGATTTAAATCCAGCATACTTCACATAAACTTGAGGATTATGGTATAAGGCTAGTGTCCAAGAGAGAAAGTGTTGTCCGAAGCCCCATCGCTGGAGCATGTAACGCATGTATGACCATGAAACGGTGTCAAATGCTGTTTTGACGTCCAGGGAGAGGAAGAGTGCGGGGATTTGACGTGATTTAGCGACGTGGGAGAGTAATTATTATTATTATTATTATTATACAGGATTTATATAGCGCAGACAGTTTGCGCAGCGCTTTACAATATTAGGGCAGACAGTACAAATTACAATACAATTCAATACAGGAGGAATCAGAGGACCCTGCTCGTTAGAGCTTACAATCTAGGAGGGAGGGTTAAATGATACAAAAGGGCAGTAAACTGCGGGGGAAGCGCTGATTGAGAAAAAAGGAGTGTAGTTATTAGGTGGTGGCAGGATAGGCTTCCCTGAAGAGAAAAGTTTTCAGAGTAATATGGCTCGCCTGATGTTGTCAGCTGTGTACCTATTATACCGTTAAGTCTCAGGGCCAGAATTTTTGCGAGTACCTTGAGGTCATTATTTAGAAGTGAAATGGGTCGAAAGTTGGACCAGGAGGTGACATCCGAGTTAGGCTTGGGGATCATAGCTATAGTTGCTGTGAGGGATTCAGGTCTGAAATTATGGCCTTGAAGGAGGGAGTTAAAGGCAGTGGTCAGGTGTGGGGCCAATAACGGGCCGAAGTTCTTGTAATAGTTGACCGAAAATCCATCTGGGCCTGGTCTTTTATTGGATTTGAGATTTTTAATCGCAAGGAGGACTTCGGATTCCGTGATGGGCCACTCTAACTGTTCATTTTGGTTATCATTAAGGGTGGGTAAGGTAATTTGAGAAAACAGCTTCTCGGCTGTTGTTACATCAAAGTTCTGGGCAGAGTTATACAACTTCAACAAATTAGTGCGGAATATTTCTAATATCCTTACCGGGTTGCTGGTGTATGAATCATGTGTCGTGCGGTGCCTAATGGAAGTAGGACCACGGTTAATGGATCGAAGGGAACGGGCCAGGGGGGTATCAGGCTTATTCGCTTTGACGTATGTAAAGTGCTGACGTCTGCGGACAGTTTTGTCAGCAGAGTCTGTGAGAAAGAGATCAAATTCCAGGCGGGCCCTATCTAGATTGCTCTTGGTGACAGGGTTGGGAGTTTTTTGAAAGGCTACATAGCAGCTGTTGAAGTTGGCCTCAATTTGTTGAATTGGGCTTTCCGCTCACGCTTCACAGCTGCCATCTGCTGAATCAGTTTGCCTCGGATAACTGGTTTATGAGCTTCCCAGAGGGTCCGTGCCGACACTTCAGGGGAAGAGTTGGTGGTAAAGTAGGTTGTGAGGGCCATTTCAATGTCCAGTTTGTAAGAGGGATGGGCAAGTATGGAGTCATTTAGATACCAAGTGGAGTCTTGTGATCTGGGGACCAGGGAGGAAAAAGTGACGTGCACCGCTGAGTGGTCAGTCCAGGGGAATGGGATAATTGATGACGTTAACAGTTCTGGGAGCATGCTAGATGCCATGAAAATGTGGTCTATACGAGAGAAAGTAGCATGTGGGTGGGAGTAGTAGGTAAATGACTTACTCGTGGGATTTAGTTCCCGCCAGACGTCAGCTAGGGAATGGTTAGCCAGGAGTTGTTGCAGGGAGAATTTAGACGTGCGGTGGGCAGGAGAGGGGGGCGATTTATCCAGAAAGGGGATAATTGTTTGGTTTGAGTCACCACAAATGATGACAGTGCCAAATTTGTGCTGTTTAATCACACCTAGGAGGTGGGAAAGGAAGGGTGTAGGATTCTGATTTGGGGCATAATAACTTACTATAGTAACCGTAATGTCAGACAGATGACCCGAGAGGAGGAGGTATCTCCCCTCTGGGTCATCAATCTGCCGAGTGAGAGAGAATGGCGTGGACCTGTGGAAGGCTATCAGAGTGCCTTGTTGTTTTGTGGAGGCCGAGGACTTGTAAAACTGCGGGTAGGAGGCGTGCAAGAATTTAGGGGCGCATTTGGAGGTAAAGTGGGTCTCTTGTAAACATACTATATGCATTTTCTTAGAAGAGAAAGCTCTCATAGCTTTAGAACGCTTCTGAGGGATGTTGAAACCCTGCATATTCAGGGTGCATATATTCAGGGGGCCATAGGGAGATTATATGTTTAGAGTGCTCATACCTGCGATGTCCAGCCACCACTGCAGCCGCGCCCACCCCAGCCGAATCGGGAAGAAGGAAATTAGCGTAGAGACCTAGAGAAGAAAGAGAGTGAGGCACAAATCCCAATAATAACATAAAACATGCTGGAGGAAATGGGTAGGGAGACTGTCGGGAAGGGGTATGAAACACCCCCCCAGAGGCTCCAATGCTATCCTTAGTACTCCGCATATTAAGGGCAGGGAACCAAGGACAGAAGGTGGGGGACAAGTATTCCTGTCCAGGAAACACAACCGAGAAGGGGGACACAGTCCTTAAATGTCTATATGCATGGGGCTCCTTAAGGGTATAAGTAACGTTAGATAACAGTTCAGACGGTCCTTGTCTGAGAGAGAAAAATTAAACAAAAAAAAAAAGGGGAGGGAGAAAAATAGGACAGGGAACAATAAGAACAAACAAACAAACAACGGAACCTGAGACCTCCTCCATCCCTCCTGTGCGTGGAATAAAGGGAACAAGTTGAACTGTAGAACCTCATGACCCGGGAGGGAGAGTGTCTGTCAAAAAGCAGCTAAGTGAGGTCATAAAGGGGTGGGGGCAGTCTTTATGGGGGTCCAGGGGTCCCACAAAAGTGAAAAAAAAGGGGGGGAGGAGGGGGGGAAGGGCTCTGATTAAACACAACATGCGATTACGAGGCTTGTTACAGGGGCCTCTGCGCCAACTAGCGTGGGTGGCAAGAATAAAGGTGAAGGCAATGCCATAACCAGGCGGTAGTGAAGAATGTGTTGCTAGAGGAGATTCAGTCCATAGAGTCCTCTTCGGTGATCACTTTCTTGTCAAAGCAGCCTCTCTTGTGTAGATTCTGCTGAGTAGCCGAAGAGTGATGGGAGGCAGGGGGATCTTTTTGCGGGGATCTTGAGGCAGAGTGTCTACGTGAGCTATCTGTGTGCTGAGCCCGGTTTAGGATGCCAATGTCCTGGAGAGCTGCTTGCAGTTCTGTAGCTGAGCGTCAGGTGTACTTCATTTCTAGTTGGGTGAAACGAACAGAAAACGGAAAGCCCCAATGGTAGATGATTTTATGTTGTTGTAATGTTAAAAGTAGGGGTTTCAGTGTCTTCCTCTTGGCAATTGTAATGGGTGATAGGTCAGGGAAAAGTTGATAGGAGATTCCTTGAAAGATGAGGGATTCCTTACCTCTTGCGGCTGCTAATAATTGTTCCTTTGTGCGGTAGAAATGGAACTTAGCTATAATGTCCCGTGGGAGCCATTCTCCTTTCTGGGAGTACGATGGATTCTGTCGATTTCAAGCCTGTCCACTGGAATGGCTGGTTGTAACTCCTGAAAGAGTGCTGTCATGGTGGCTTGTAGGTCTATGACCCGTTCAGGGATCCCTCGGATCCTAATGTTGGACCTTCGGGCCCTATTTTCAAAGTCCTCCAGCCTGGCTTGCAACATTGAGTTCTCCTCTTTCAAGTTTTCTATTTCTGCAGTGTTTTGTATGCAACACTCCATGTCATCTGCTCTGACCTCAAGCTCCGCGGTGCTCATGCCCAGCTCCCTAATCTCTTTAGTGAGCTTTTCTGTTATGTGATCAGAGGTCTGTTTCAAGGCCTTCTGCAGCATGGCTTCAAATCTGGAGAACATATCAGATTGCTTCACTGTATGTGTGCTACCTGCATCTGAATCCGATGCCGACTCCGATTCATCTCCGTGTGAGCGTTGTGCAGGTCCCAGTGCCTGCTTCGGTCGTGCAGTAGAGGCCGGCGTCATCTTGGGTCCTTGGCGGGACAGAGCGTCCCGAATGTTCCGCGATCTAATCTTTTGTTTGGCGGATCCCAGGACCATCCCGGCTGTCCACCTTGATGCTGCCGATGTACTGCTGTCGTCAGGTGTCACGAGTGGGGTCCCGATCTCTTAGTGTCCGCGGTTGTGTTCCTGAACGGAGCGGAGCTTCACTCGTGCATTACCGCTCGGTGCCGCTGCGCACATGCGCCCCCCTAACTACATCTATTCAATGATTTGTGCCCATACAGTCCCACCCCTAGAGTTCTCCATTTTTCATTTCATGTTTTGGGATGTGGCACTATGGGTTTCATTGCGGTGCATTCCTTTTTTGCAGCTGATGGTCAGAGACTGCAGAAATGATACAGGATATGGTCAGAGACTGCAAACATGATACAGTAGATGGTCAGGGACTGCAGAAATTATACAAGAAATAGGCAGAGACTGCAGAAATGATACAGCTGATGGTCAGAGACTGCAGAAATGATACAAGAGATGGTCAGAGACTGCAAACATGATAAAGCATATGGTCAGGGACTGCAGAAATGATACCGCTGATGGTCAGAGACTGCAGACATGATACAGGAGAGGGTCAGACTATAGACATGATACAGGAGATGGTGAGAGACTGCAGACATGATACAAGAGATAGTCAAAGACTGAAGACATGATAAAGCAGATGTCAGATACTGCAGAAATGATACCGCTGATGGTCGGAGACTGATCAGTGCCTATCAGTGCCACATCATTAATGCAGACTATCAGTGCTACTTCATCAGAGCTCATCAGTGCCACCCCATCAGTGCATACCAGTGCCACCTCATCAGTGACTACCAGTGCCGTCTCATCGGTGCCACCTCATCAGTGCCTACCAGTGCCATCTCATCAGTGCCACCTCATCAGTGCATACCAGTGCCACCTCTTCAGTGCCAGCACATCAGTGTCTACCAGTGTCACCTCATCAGTGCCTACCAGTGCCACCTCATCAGTCAATACCAATGCCACCTCATCAGTGCCAGCACATCAATGCAGTCTATCAGTGCAACTTCATCAGTGTCAGCACATCAGTGCCTACCAGTGCCACCTCATCAGTGCAGTCTATTAGTGCCACCTAATGAGTATCCATGTGTGAAAAATGTGAGATCAGAAACTCACCTCCTCATTGTGGCCATTACACTCTGTCAATTCATTTTTAAGGCAATCCCACCCCCCCCCCCCCGTGGACTACATCTCCCATAATTCTTTGCCGTAAGGGGGGGAGGGAGGAACACTGTACTCTGTTTCCCTCCCCTACACTCTGTACTGCCAGGAGAGTGAAGGGAGGAGGGAGCAGACATAGGAGGAGAGGGGCAGGATGCTGGGAAAGGGCATACAAGAGTCTTTATGACAGATGCAGGGCTGGGCAGTGGCCAAGAGATGAGAAGAGCCCTCTCTGTCCAGTGAATGATACTCAGAGGAGGAGCGGCTTCAGCCAGTGTGCTGCTTGTAGGCAAACAAAGGTTGCGCTAAACTTTTAAATTAAAATAACAGATAAATAAATAAAAACAACAAATAAAGAGTCCAAATAGTGTGGTATTCCTTGCACCACTAAAAATCCGTGTTGAACAAACTGATCATAGTAACACCGCAAAAATACTGGTGAGTAAAGGAAAGTCCACCACCGATATATGTAAGGGGGCTTACCAGAACACTAAGTGTTCAGTTGCAGATGAATCCCCGACCTGGGATGTGGAACCACCCAAATCTTCACCTCAGATAAGTATCCTTTTCACAACGGTACACCCTCCAATAAGTTGGTCACTAGGGGCTGAGAATCCCTCTCACTGCCAGACACGCTTCCCAGTTCACACTCGTGTAACGTGCACCATATGAGAAAAAGGGGGACTCATGGTGAAGTACCCCAAGATAGATTTATTAAAAGTGATAAATTGTACTCACAATAATAAAAACAGAATCACTTATATGCTGGCTGGCTCCCGCTTCCCGGGATAGATATCAAAATAGTGGTGACGTCAGCGCGTCCTCACGACGTACATTTCGTCACAAATGACGTCGTCAAAGGGGATAGGACGCGCCGCTGCATCACCACCTCTATAAGATTATCTATGCTAAATTGAGTAGATGTTCAGTCCGACAGGACTTAATTTACAATCATTGACCTATAGAGTGGCTAAGTTAGAGTATAAAAATCTATAATCATCATGGTAGTTGATTTTCCTGCTATACTGAATTATAATGCACCTTGAGATCTTGGTCTAAACATGTATGTTGGATAGAATGTTCGAGCATACAAAGTGTTTTTGGGAGATACCACTCAATAGGCATAGGATCTAATAGAGGGAGTATGTATGTGAACTCAATCTGACCTTCGAGTGGCCTAAATCACAATTATAGTGTATTCTGATATGATCATCACACAATCATTGGTATTCTTACCCGAATGTATTATTAATATACTTTTTAATTGGTTAATATTTTTCAATATATTTTTCCATATTTTTTTCAATTATTATTCAAATTTTTTTTATTTATTTTCATTCGTTATCTATTTATATATATATATATATATATATATATATATAATAATTAAAAAATATATATTTTTTTCATTTCTTAATTTAAATTTAAATTTAACTTGAATTTCAATTTATTTAATTTTTAATTTATTTAATTCATTTCATTTCTATAATTATCTTTATTTTAATATTGGTTTAATTTATTTCAATTGATTTTTCATATAGTCTATTTTAAGTTTTTTGATTTATATTTTGTGGTTTCACTAATAATTTTTTTAAAAAAAGAAGTTTGTTTAAACACAATGAGTTTCAACTGAGCTATTTTGGTACAGAAGTCCCTCCGGACATTCTAAGCTGAGTCTATGTCGCTCCTTTCCAGAACAACCACACGCTTTTGACGAATTGAGTTAGTGTGTTTGGTTGCCCCTTTGAAAACACATTGGGAAAACAGACCATTCATCGTGTTAACATAGACTAAAATTCCCCAAATTATAGATGACTGCTTGTGTTTCTTCAATAGCTGCGCGGTTTTGGGCAGGAAGCGCACAATTTTTCCAGATCTAATATGGCCGCTCGCGCTTCAGATTGGGGGGACGGCCTTTGTACTTATAGAGGTGGTGATGCAGCGGCGCGTCGGGAGGACGCGCTGACGTCACCACTATTTTGATATCTATCCCGGGAAGCGGGAGCCGGCCGGCATATACGTGATTCTGTTTTTATTATTGTGAGTACAATTTATCACTTTTAATAAATCTATCTTGCGGTACTTCACCATGAGTTCCCCTTTTTCTCATATGGTGCACGTTACACGAGTGTAAACTGGGAAGCATGTCTGGCAGTGAGAGGGATTCTCAGCCCCTAGTGACCAACTTATTGGAGGGTGTACCGTTGTGAAAAGGATACTTATCTGAGGTGAAGATTTGGGTGGTTCCACATCCCAGGTCGGGGATTCATCTGAAACTGAACACTTAGTGTTCTGGTAAGCCCCCTTACATATATAGGTGGTGGATTTTCCTTTACTCACCAGTATTTTCGCAGTGTTACTATGATCAGTTTGTTCAACACGGATTTTTAGTGGTGCAAGGAATACCACACTGTTTGGACTCTTTATTTGTTGTTTTTATGTATTTATCTGTTATTTTAATTTAAAAGTTTAGCACAGCCTTTGTTCGCCTATTTGACCATATACGCTTAGTATTTTGCTGCAGCTTCCTTTGGACTTTTAGCGCAGTTTATTGTATGATATAGTGTGCTGCTTGTAGCATCGCCGCCGACGCTCCTCCTCTGAGTATTATTCACAGGACAGTGCAGGCTCTTCTCATCTCGTGGCCACTGCCCTCCGGGAAGCTGCTTGGCTGGGATCAGCACTGCAAAAGTGGAGAGGAGAGAAGGGAGAACTCTTAAAGTTTGGCGCCCCCGCACCCGCCTAGGATCGGCCCTGAACTTGAGAGAGAAGAAAGAATGTTCAAGTCGGAGGATATCAGATTGATGGGCCTTCTTATTTTCTGAGGCTATCTGAATGAATTTACCTCTGATGGTAGCCTTATGGGCTGCCCAGAGGGTTTCTGGGGAGACTTCTTGGCCTCTGTTTAATCTTAAATATTCTCTGATTGCATTATCTATTTCCTTCACTCTAACGGGGTCGCAAAGGATTGTCTCATTCAACCTCCATTGACGAGAAGGATTACGTGAAGGTAGTTTTGCTAGAGATAGAAAGACCAGTGAGTGATCTGAACATGCTGTGTTTTGATGACAACCGATTTAGATGCGTGGATTATAGATGGGGAGGTCAGAATGTGATCAATCCTAGTGAGTAAAGTCACACTTGGAGGGGTTTAATTCCCTCCAGATATCAACTAGGTCATGTGAATGAATGAGTTTTGCAATTTTGAGGCTAGAATTGGTGGGGCGGTCAGTTGAGCTCCTGGGGGTCTGGATTTATCTAATTGCTGGTCAAAGGCAGTGTTTGAGTCTCCACCACATATAATTAAGCCTTCCAACAGGGGATTGAGTGTTTTAAATAGGGCTTGGAAGAATAGTGATTGGCACTTATTAGGGGCATAATAAGGGACCAGGGAGTAAAGCTGGTCGTTCAGTGTACCCTTGACTAGAATGAACCTCCCCTCTGGGTCTTTAAAGATTGTGTGTCATGTAAAGCTGCAGTGTTTTGAGAATAGTATTGTGAAACATGGGGAAGTGGGGGTGGAGGTATTTAGGGTCGTACCGGATCGGGAAGTGGGTCTCCTGAATCATTACTATATCCAATCTTAGTCTTTTGTATTCCTCGAAGATCTTCCTCCTTTTAACAGGACATTTAGGCCCTGGGCATTATGCGTAGCGATTTTGAAGAAAGAGGGTGAGGTGTGGCCAGCCATGGGGAGAGGGGAGAAATCTGGCAGCTATAGATAATTCACTCACCCGTGAGTGAAGCTTTCCAGGAAAAGGTCTTGAGACTCCTGGAAGAAAATGCATCAGAAACCCAGAAGAATATTGAAGAACTGATTGACTGGAGAGAAGAAAGAGATAAGAGAGCTAGAATAAAAAAATGGCATAAATAACAAACAAGACGGTCTTCTGGCAGACCCTTAAGGGCAAGGTGGAGGAGAACCCCCCTGTACCCCAAGTAAAGGTCATCCACCCCAAGGTGGGGGGCGGACGTCTTATCCCGCGATGGCGGACTAACCGTAATCAGGGGTAAGAGGGTGTGCATGGGGAACCAGGCCATGTCCAGGCAGTACTATATAAACAGAACCTAGTATGATTCACAATGTCAGGCCAATGTAGAACACATTTCAAAATTTGGGTAGAACTTCTTCTCGGGACTGTAAGTTGAGGGAGAACAACAGTCTGTTGCAAAAGGAGGCTTCCGTAAGGGACTCTGGCCAACTAACGAGTCTAGTCCCAGTTATATTGGGACTTAGCGCAGGGAGCTTAACTGGACCCAGTCCACTCTAGGACCAGTGCTCCTTGACAGACATATGGTAAACTATAAACAAGGGCCAACTGGGCACAAAAGTAGAGATAGTCTGTGGTAGTCAAAGAGAAGTGGGGGTTATGAACCCCCTCCAACTAAAAGCAAACCGCTGAGAGTGGGCCACCAAAGGTGGTATGAATGAGAGCCTGAAAGCGGGTCAGTTCAGGTTAAGGGGGTAAATTGTCTTTGGATTTAGACTTGCTCCAGAGGGGAGTGATGGGGCTCGCCGGCGGAGGGCGTTTCGTAGATCCTGAGGCCGTACTGGAACAGTTCATGGGTGCTTTTTGAGAGATTAACTTTAAGTCTAGGAGGATCCTTTTGCCATCCGGGAGTGAGGAGAAGGAGATAGTTTTAACTTTCCACGGGAACTTTACTGCAAAAGGGAAAGCCCACCAGTATTTGATATTCTTGACTGATAGAATAGAAAGGAGAGGCTTGAGTGATCTCCTCTTTTGTATGGTGGAGGGGGCTAAGTCAGTGAAGATCTGTATCTGATGACCTTGACAGGAAGTCTGGGATTTGTTGTGAGCCAGGCGCATCATTTCCTCCTTCATAGCATAGAAGTGGGGTTTAACGATAATATCCCTTGGGGAGCCATCTTTCCTCGGGGACCCCAGGGCTCTGTGGGCCCTGTCCAGTTCCAGGCGGTGTTGGGGGGGCTTCGGGATGAGGTCTTTCACTGGGTCTTGGATGGTGGTGGACTCTGGCAGGCCTCTGACTCTAAAGTTGTGTCTCCTGGACCTATTCTCCATATCTTCAAGTTTAGCTAGGGCAGTGTCCAGTTGGTCTTGTAGGACCCTAATGTGGTCCAAATTTTGGTTGGTTCTTGCTACTGTCATATGCAGTTTCTGCTCAATGACGGTTTCATTTAAAGTGATACACACATTTTAAAAAGAAGTGTGAATAAAAGATGTGCAATGATTGACGGTTTGATTTAAAGTGACACACAGACTTGAAATAATTGTGCAGAAGAGATGTGCACTGATTCCCGGTTTCATTTAAAGTGATACACACATTTTGCAGAACAGTGATATGGGTACTCCCGGCTTATTTATACTTTTTTGACACAGTTTGAAGATGATTTTAGAACAGTTCTATGGCCTCTAATGTTAATTAATACTTTTCAGACCCATTTTGAAGATGATCTCCATTTTTGCATTTTTTATGTTTTTATTTTTTTTTAAATATTTAAAGTTATTTCCCTGTCCCCATTTCTTTGTAGGGCACTTGCCCTACCCTTACCCACATTTTCCTTCCTTTTGCAGACCTCTAGGACCTTCCTGGGTTTTTTTACATCATTTTTAAGATGTTTCATTAAAATTACCAGAACCCCGGACTCGAACCCGGACTTTTTTTGAAAACTTTACAGTCCGGGTTCGCTCAACTCTAATCCTAAACCCTTTAGACACACCCAATCAATTCTGTAAATACTACTCCAACCTCTATAGTTTATAAGCTTCTGCTTATAAGCCTTTCCCTATGATGGAAGCTATACGACAATTTCTAGAGGCTGCCCATCTCCCTATTTTAACCCCCAATAAATTGGAAATTCTCTCTGCTTCCACCCAGGAAGAGGTTAAACAGATGATTACAGGCTTGCCCCTGCACAAAGTCCCAGACCCTGAAGAGTTTAGTAACTAATTATAAAAGTGTATGTTTACAAAACATACACTGATGTCCTTGTACCTCATGTATGCAACTCCTTTAATCACATTGCAGATCAAGGCATCTGTCCTAAAGAATCCCTCAAGGGCCTTATTGTCACCTTTCCCAAATCAGGAAAGTCAACTAACAATCCCTCTTATTTCCACCAAATCTCTCTTCTGAATACTAATACAAAACTCTACGCTAAGCTGGCTAAATTAACCCCCTCCCTGGTTCACCTCAATCAAGTGGGTTTCATCCCCAGGCTACAAACCTCAGGTGGGACTGGGAGATTCACTGATCTCCTGCAATGGGCAGAGCACCACCCAACACCTTTTCTGCTTCTTTCCGTATATTCGGAGCAGGAGTTCTTCGCAGTTCACTGGACCTATCTAGAAGCCGATCTTACAAAATTTGTCCTAACTGGTTGTACTGTATATGTTTAGCAATCCAGGCCGATTACACCTACTCCAGCGTTAGGGTATGGACATTAGGATTTGTCTCAGCCTCATTTTTGATTACTAATGGAACCTGGCAAGAGTGTACCTTGTACCCTATTTTCTTTGGTTATGGAACTACTGGCAGAACATATTCATTCAAATGTGCCCATCTTGGGAGACAAAGTGGGAACTGTACAACATTAAATTCTATTATATGCTGAATATGTACTCCTCTCTTTGACGAATGCTCTGCAAACTCTACTCCCCTTTGTAATTTACTTGATCGCTTTGGGGAAATCTCCCTGTATAACATTAACTTTTCCAAAATCTTATATGCTGGCTATTGGCTTGGACCCCCTTACTAAATATCAAATTCCTGATGCGGTTCCCTTCTCATGGACACTTATGTCCTCTTTTAAGTACCTTGGGATGCAACTGTTTACACCAAACAATAAACTATGCTTAATTATGCTACTTTACTCACTAAACTCAATAATGTATATACAGACCTCTGGTCTGTTTAATTTTCATGGGCAGGCTGTATATTTTTAAATAAAATATTTTTCCTGCCACATATAATCTACCTACTTGTTCAGGACTTTACCAATTTTCATCCTACTGTACTACTTACGGAATCTTCAAACAATTCAAAACTCCTTTATATCGGTTACAAGAAACCACTTATTCAGAATAAATTAAGTGAAATAATAAAAATGCAAAATTGCTTTAAATAGCATGCCTAGGATGCCTTTTACATGCTTATGAAATGGCGCATCTCTATAATGTATACAACCTACTGCAGCAAAGCTGATATTAAAGCGGTATTAAATTCAAAACCAAACATGTATTATATTGCAGCTTATCAATCCTTGGATTGTCAATCCTTACATCTTTTTTAGGCTTTCCCTCCCTATTTTGACCTGGTGATCTGGCTAGTAACACACCTCCTGTATTAGAGTGCCTCCAGTCTGGTTAAAGGAGTGCAGGGGCACGTTTGAATGGCAGCATTGCCAGTCTTGGGGTAGAGGAGTGTTAGATGTACTAGAAAATGTATATACAATTTAAATTTTATATATAATTTAAATTGAAGCCAAACTCCAGCGCACACTGTTACACAAAGCAACAGTTTTTTTTTTGTTTCTTTTGGGATAAAGGTTTTACATAGGAGAGCTGTTCTGTTGAAAGACAACTAACTTACTGTCTGGATCACCAGATGAAAATAAAGGAAAGAATTCCTACAGTTTCTCACAAAAATGACTACCCCCCTCACATTGTTGTAAATATTTTATTATATCTTTTCATGCAGCAACACTGAAGAAATGACACTTTGCTACAATGTAAAGTAGTGAGTAGTGAGTAGCTTGTATAACAGTGGAAATGTGCTGTCACCTCAAAATAACTCTACCCACAGACATTAATGTCTAAACCACTGGCAACAAAAGTGAGCACACCCCTAAGTGAAAATGTCCAAATTGGGCCCAAAGTGTCAATATTTTGTGTGGCCCCCCATTATTTTCCAGCACTGCCTTATCCCTCTTGGGCATGGAGTTCACAAGAGCTTCACAGGTTGCCACTGGAGTCCTTTTCCACTCTTCCTTGATGACATCACAGAGCTGGTGGATGTTAGAGACCTTGCGCTCCTCCACCTTACATTTCCATTCTTTAGCAAGGCAGAGGACATCGTGGAGGTGTGTTTGGCATCATTATCATGTTTGAATACTGCCCTGCGGCCCAGTCTCGGAAGGGAGGGGATCATGCTCTGCTTCAGTATGTCACAGTACATGTTGGCATTCATGGTTCCCTCAATGAAATGTAGTTCCCCAGTGCCGGCAGCACTCATGCAGCCCTAGACCATGACACTCCCACACCATGCTTGACTGTAGGCAAGACAAACTTTCCTTTGTACTCCTCACCTGGTTGCCACCATACATGCTTGACATCATCTGATCCAAATATGTTTATCTTGGTCTCATCATCCCACAGGCCATGGTTCCAGTAATCCATGTCCTTAGTCTGCTTGTCTTCAGCAAACTGTTTGTGGGCTTTCTTGTGCATCATCTTTAGAAGAGGCTTCCTTCTGGGACGACAGCCATGCAGACCAATTTGATGCAGTGTGCAGCGTATGAACTAAGCAATGACAGGTTGACCCTCCACCCCTTCAACCTCTGAAACAATGTTGGCAGCACTCATATGTCTATTTCCCAAAGACAACATCTGGATATGATGCTGACGCTGAGCATGTGCACTCAACTTCTTTGGTCGACCATGGTCAGGGCTGTTCTGAGTGGAACCTGCCCTGTTAAACCACTGTATGGTCTTAGCCATTGTGCTGCAGCTCAGTTTCAGGGTCTTGGCAATCTTCTTATAGCTTAGGCCATCTTTATGTAGAGCAACAATCCTTTTTTTCAGATCCTCAGAGAGTTCTTTGCCATGAGGTGCCATGTTGAACATCCAGTGACCAATGAGAGCGATAGCAACAAATTTAACACACCTGCTCCCCATTCACACTTGAGACCTTGTAACACTAACGAGTCACATGACACCGGGGAGGGAAAATGGCTACTTGGGCCCAATTTGGACATTTTTACTTAGGGGTGCACTCACTTTTGTTGCCAGCGGTTTAGACATTGATGGCTGCATGTTGAGTTATTGAGAGGGGACAGCAAATTTACACTGTTATACAAGCTGTACACTCATTACTTTACATTGTAGCAAAGTGTTATTTCTTCAGTGTTGTCACATGAAAAATATAATAAAATATTTACAAAAATGTGAGGGGTGTACTCACTTTTGTGAGATACTGTAAAAAAGAAAATGAATACAGCCACAACATCTAGGAATTGGTAAGCTGATTGCTGTGAGAGCCAATCACTGGAGTCGCACAATAGAGATGCCACACTGCCTCATGAGCCCATTTATAGGGCTCCTGGCAGGTGACATGAGGTGGTTATAGTATGTTTGATCTCTAAAGCAAACCATAGATTGATATTTTATTTTTCCTTAAAAAAAAAAACTGATTCCTCCAAGTACATCCACACAAGTAAGGTGGATGGAGGAATACTTCCCACTGTGTCATTTTATTCTCACAGCAGGACAACTAACAAACAAAGTCCAACATTTATTTCTACAGAATTAGATTTTTCATATTGACTTTGGTTGAGTGGCAAAGGCCATAGATGGATTGAAATGCAACTGGACACTGCTGAACCAGACAAATTTTAATCCATCTATGGGCAGCTTAACCACTTGCCTACCACCCACCGTCAAATGACGGTGGAGCGCTGAGGCTCTCGTTCTGGGACGACGTCATATGATGTCGCCCCTTTAAGATGGGATTGCGCGTGATCGGGCGCGTGCATCCCGGCTCTGTCGGTGTCGGCATGTCCTCAGGACACACCGCGTCACCAACGGGGGTGAACAGCCATTGGCCATGGCTGTTTACCATTTGATCGGCCATGACAAAGTCACGGCCGATCACAAACGGCACTTCTCCCATGCGCATGTGCGCGATCGGGAGCGCGCTACACGTGCGTGTCGGTGGCGGCGTGTTCCCAGGGAACAATGCCGGCCGGCTGCTGTTACCTTGTGATCGGCTATGATCTACTTCACAGCCAATCACATCCAATGTAAACAGAGCGGTAACTCACTGTTACCAGCTCTTCTCTCCTCACACAATTTCTAGTGTGAGGAGAGAAGAGCTAGGATCAGTGAGTTACTGATCTGTAAAGTCAAAACACACACCTGTCATCTCCCCTGCCCCCCCAATGCACCTGTCACCCAACAGTCACCCCATATGCCCCAATAAAGTGCACCTGTCATCATAAAGTGTACCTGTCATGAGACTGCCATCATAAAGTGCACCTGTCACTCATCACCTGTCAGTGATCGTGGCCTGTCACCCGTCGCCCATCAGTGACCGTGGCATGTCACCCGTCACCCATCAGTGACCATGGCCTGTCACCCATCAGTGACCGTGGCGTGTCACCTGTCACCCGTCAGTGACCGTGGCGTGTCACTCATCACCTAGCAGTTACCGTGGTGTGTCAACCGCCACACATCAGTGACCATGGCCTGTCACCCATCACTGACCGTGGCTTGTCACCCATCACTGACCATGGCCTGTCACCCATCAGTGACCACCACCAGTCACCCATCAGTGACCGTGACCAGTCACCCATCAGTGACCACCACCAGACACCCATCACCCATCAGTGACCACAGCCCGTTACCCATCACTCATCAGTGACCACCGCCAGTCACCCGTCACCCATCAGGGACCATCGCCAGTCACCTGTCACCAGTCACGCATCTGTGACCACCACCAGTCACCCGTCACGCATTAGTGACCACCGCCAGACACCGGTCACCCATCAGTGGCCAACGCCAGACAAGCGGCACCCATCAGTGACCACCGCCAGTCACCCATCAGTGACCACCACCAGTCACCCATCAGTGATCACCGCCAGTCACCTGTCACCCATCAGTAACCTCCACCAGTCACCTGTCACCCATCAGTCACCACCACCAGACACCCATCACCCATCAGTGACCACCGCCAGTCACCCGGCACCCATCAGTGACCACCGTCAGTCACCAGTCACCCATCAGTGACCTCCACCAGTCACCCATCAGTGACCACCACCAGTCACCCATCAGTGACCACCACAAGTCACCCATCATCCATCAGTGACCCCCACCAGTCATCCGTCACCCATCAGTAACCACCACCAGACACCCATCAGTGACCACCACCAGTCACCTATCAGTGACCATCGCCAATCACCTGTCAGTGACGTCACACCCATGAGTAAACATCACCTGTAAAAGTCTCACACATTTGGTATCGCCATACTCAGGGGGAGTAGTAGAATGTATTTTGGGGTGTCATTTTTGCTAAGTGCATGCTATGTGTTGGAAATATCATATACATGGACAACTTTGTGTAAAAATAAAAGCATTTTCATTTTTTTCCCCACATTTTCCAAAAACTACTGGAAAAAAATGACATGTTCAAAAGACTCATTATGCATCATAGATTATGCATTTGGGGTGTTTGCTTTCCAGAATGGGGTAATTTTGTGGGCAATTCCATTGTCCTGTTGCTCCAGGACCTTCAAAAGTGTAATAGATAGGTGGTTGAGAAATGAGATGTGTAATTTGTGCCCGTAGAACGCCTGAAAGTGCTAGTTCAATGTTGGGCCTCTGTATGTGGCCAGACTGTGTAAAAGTCTTACACATGTGGTACCGCCATACTTGGGGGGAGTAGTAGAATGTATTGTGGGGTGTCATTTTTGCTATGTACATGCTATGTGTTGGAAATATCATATAAATGGACAACTTTGTTTAAAAAAAATATCCGTTTTCATTTTTTCCCACATTTTCCAAAAACTACTGGAAAAAAATGACATGTTCAAAAGACTCATTATGCCTCATAGAATATATTTTGGGGTGTTTTCTTTCCAAAATGGGGTCATTTTGTGGGCAATTCCATTGTCCTGGTGCTCCAGGGCCTTCAAAAATGTGATAGGTCGTCATAACATTAGATATGTAATTTACAGTGCCTTGCGAAAGTATTCGGCCCCCTTGAACTTTGCGAACTTTTGCCACATTTCAGGCCTCAAACATAAAGATATAATACTGTAATTTTTTTGTGAAGAATCAACAACAAGTGGGACACAATCATGAAGTGGAACGAAATTTATTGGATATTTCAAACTTTTTTAACAAATAAAAAACTGAAAAATTGGGCGTGCAAAATTATTCAGCCCCTTTACTTTCAGTGCATCAAACTCTCTCCAGAAGTTCAGTGAGGATCTCTGAATGATCCAATGTTGACCTCAATGACTAATGATGATAAATAGAATCCACCTGTGTGTAATCAAGTTTCTGTATAAATGCACCTGCACTGTGAGGTCCGTTTAAAGCACAGAGAGCATCATGAAGAACAAGGAACACACCAGGCAGGTCCGAGATACTGTTGTGGAGAAGTTTAAAGCCGGATTTGGATAGAAAAAGATTTCCCAAGCTTTAAACATCCCAAGGAGCACTGTGCAAGCGATAATATTGAAATGGAAGGAGTATCAGACCACTGCAAATCTACCAAGACCTGGCCGTCCCTCTAAACTTTCAGCTCATACAAGGAGAAGACTAATCAGAGATGCAGCCAAGAGGCCCATGATCATTCTGGATAAACTGCAGAGATCTACAGCTGAGGTGGGAGACTCTGTCCATAGGACAACAATCAGTCGTATACTGCACAAATATGGCCTTTATGGAAGAGTGGCAAGAAGAAAGCCATTTCTTAAAGATATCCATAAAAAGTGTCGTTTAAAGTTTGCCACAAGCCACCTGGGAGACACACCAAACATGTGGAAGAAGGTGCTCTGGTCAGATGAAACCAAAATCTAACTTTTTGGCAACAATGCAAAAAGTTATGTTTGGCGTAAAAGCAACACAGCTCATCACCCTGAACACACCATCCGCACTGTCAAACATGGTGGTGGCAGCATCATGGTTTGGGCCTGCTTTTCTTCAGCAGGGACAGGGAAGATGGTTAAAATTGATGGGAAGATGGATGGAGCCAAATACAGGACCATTCTGGAAGGAAACCTGATGGAGTCTGCAAAAGACCTGAGACTGGGACAGAGATTTGTCTTCCAACAAGACAATGATCCAAAACATAAAGCAAAATCTACAATGGAATGGTTCACAAATAAACATATCCAGGTGTTAGAATGGCCAAGTCAAAGTCCAGACCTGAATCCAATTGAGAATCTGTGGAAAGAACTGAAAACTGCTGTTCACAAACGCTCTCCATCCAACCTCACTGAGCCCGAGCTGTTTTGCAAGGAGGAATGGGCAAAAATTTCAGTCGATGTGCAAAACTGATAGAGACATACCCCAAGTGACTTAC